>BOPP01000159.1:300477-312232 GCA_017312745.1 Gryllus bimaculatus | reverse complement strand
GGGGGGGGGGGGGGGCAGCCAAAGGCAGAGTGGGGCCGCATGCACTAGAATATGTAGGAGTGGGCAAACAGGGCGGTAATCGATTTTGAGAGAAAAGGATGTTATATATTTCTCCAAAGGTAATTGCATTTTTTACGGACAGAAAATAGCTTAAACTTTACGAACATAGAAAACAACAGAAATTTCAACATAAATACAATTTTGTTGTATTTCAACACAATTTAAATAATCCAATTTCGACAAATGCACGCAGGGTTTTATAAAAGTATTCAATTTCTAAAAACTATCACTCGCAATTCAGAATTTGCATGAAGTAAACGTTTGAGCTTACTTTCAGCATTTCCACGATTCTGATTAATTTGAGCAAAACATGAAAGCAAATTCTCAACGGAGTTAACGACCAGTGAGGCCAGCAAACCACTGACCCCTCTCTCTTCTACCTCTTCGTGAGCTACGCCGACGTGGGTGAGGCCGGCATGCGCGTTTGGGCCGGGTGTGGAAATTAACATTTCATTTCTGGAAACTGGGAGGTGAACGCTGCAGACCTTCGATCGCCACGATAATGTAAAACAAGAGTAGAAATCGCGGAATACAAGCGCGCAACGAGTAATGCGAGGGAAATGACGAGGGATCTCGCAGCTAGAGGCCTTTTTCGCGTCGACAACATCTAGGAAGCCTTCTAACGATGTTGCTCTGGCGTTAGAAAATCATCCTCCCTCCTATTCATGTGGCAATTTACGAACGCCTCTTCAATCACTTTTCCTTGAATGTTCACTTGATATTGAATCAGTTTTACATCCACCTCATTTGCTGCTTTGCTGAACGAAGGCCGTCTCGGAAGTCCTGAGAAGTATTCAACTGCCGTATCCGAAAATCTGCAGCACAAAACCGCTGTGCAAGGCGAGGAAGCAACAGGGGCACAACCGTGTGGAGGCAACCGCGTGCAGCGAACACTTCTTCCCCGGCGCGCTCCGCATCGAGTCCAGGGATCGAAACGGCATCGAAGCGCACAGGAGCAGCAACAACACAAAGAGGACGAGAACCGGATGTCGACGGGAGCGGCCTGGGGGCCGGGGGCGCGGCGGCAGCGAAACAGGAGAACGGGGTCCGCGGCGGCGGTCGCTCGAGTTACACAATCCATCACACGCGCGGCACACGACACCGCGCGCGCCGGCCGCCCCCGCCCCCGCCCGCCGCACGCAGGAAATTGGGCAAGGCGACACCGATCGTCAAATACACTCGGCTGGATGGAGCTGGCCGCCCGCTATGAATAGTTGGGCCCCGGCTCCTCCGGGAGAACCCTGCCCTGCCCTGCCCTGCCCTGCTCTCCCACGGCTGCCTTCGAGCCTCGCCCGGCCTCGCTGGGAGCGGTTCGAACCTCCAGCCACCTTTTCGGGGGAGCTGCACAACCTGATACACTTTTTTGCGCCGGTTGAGAAATGTCACTGCAGGAGCGCGTGTCACAGTAAAGCATGCGCCGGGTGATCACTTCAAAGAATACGTAGTTGTAATGTTAAAAAAAAAAGTTTAGATAAAAAGTTTACAAAGATATGTAAAATATAGCTGTAATTATCGTATGATCTTGTCGATTTTTTTAATAGGTATGGAAGTAAGAATTGATTATCGGCGATTTACCGAAAGCACACGTGGACTGAAGTTAGCGCGTGGTAACGATCCGTGTATGCTGGAACATGTGCAGAATCACGTGATACGTTAGGGAAAGGGACATGGTTTTCCGCTCTTCTTGTCGAGATATGCGAGTATACGAAAGTCATTCGAATAATACAATGCGTTATGCATGACTGTACACGTATGTAGTGCTAATAGTGTTTTCATTGCACAAATGTCGATTGTCAGTGTTGGGTAGTACATCTTAAGTGTGTCTGGAAATGGTGTTTTGTATGTATGAATGCAAGTATGAATAATGTTGCGCCGCGCCTTGCGTTGCATTCGTGTGTTTTTTTCTTATTTTAGTGTTTAATGTACTATGTATATATGATGTAAATTGTATTACATTTTAGAAAGCTAACGGGAGTTCAACTCTACGATCAATATGTATTTTTAACACGTCTATCTAAATTTTGCATTAAAGAATTTTTCGCAGGTATTTTGTTGACTGCCGTATTTAGAAATAAATATTCTTTCTTGAGGAAACTACGTACTCGAATGCCCATTTATTTTATTGTATATTAGTTACCTGTGACTCCATTTCTTAATACAAAAATTCTCAGATGTGCTTCACTTTGGTAAATATTATCCATGATATGACACATTAGAGATGTTAGTTGGCAGGTCATAAGGGCGTATCGAGAGCATTCACCGGAACATAAATTTCATGACATACACATATTAACAATAAAATTCTGTACACATCCAAGCACATAAGAAAGGTATAAATTTGGTTGTTGAAACAGCCATATCCGTTGTTATCTCTACCTGCTGAAACGCGCAGTAGGAACTGCTAAAACGCTTACTCGATTAGGACGTCACCTCTATAAGCAGCCACGCTTTTAGAAAGCAAACTGATTTTTTCCATAAGACACGTGTAAATACTCCCTCTTTTGAGCGGTCATCTGGATCCTGCGGCTAGCGGCCAGATTTTGTTTTAATTGTAAAGCGGAAAAGCGGAGAATATTACTGCTGATTCAGTACCTTTCTGCGACGGAACATGTTTGATTACTTCGAATAAAGACATCTAAAGTCGCTTATAAATAATGTCGCTAATAAATAACTTGCTTCTCATAAGATCAGAATATAAATCTGACCTAATACCTGTATAAAGTAACAATCAATTCGCTTCGCCCATTTCACAGCAGTTTAATCCCCAGCTCCCCTTGAGTGAGGAATAGTCTAGTGATCGCGATCTAGTTGAACACGCTTGCCGGAATGCTATTGCCGGAATGCTTGCCGGAAGGTTATTATTTTTTTTGTCTGACGGCCCTGTTATTTTTCTATAAGATGGAATTGCATCTTCAAGACTAGTTTGCAAGCAAGATTCGTTCGGTGATGTACAGTGAATTAGTCGAGTAAGAGAATGGATGACAAATCAATGGACTTTTAACGCCAACTGAGAGGAGGTAAGTCCTCCTATACCCCGTTTCGATTAAATGGTATTTTGTGGTTTCGAGTTTGTGGAAGAAGAGATTTTATTTCATAGCAACTACCACTAGTCGACTCGATTTATGCTTTCCTTAATAGCATAACCTTAATTAAGCGGCCATCTCTGTTAACGATCTAGATTTGCCAGAATCATTCGTTACCGCTTAATATAGGTTTCACTGTACTTGTGTCGATTCGTCTCTGATCGGTCGCCACAAGTTTTTCTTCGGTGTGTTGTATCGTAGTTTCGTATTTTTGCACCCTAACCTAAAGTTCTACTACAATAATTTTGAACACTGTGAACAAACATTAATTCATCACACACATTTGTCTCATTTGCTGACACAAAGACAAAAGAAAGAAACAAGAATAATGTCATACTTATGCCAGGTGAAATCTTTAACAAGAGATTTAGTTATTCCACCACCTTTGAATACTTGTCCTTGGGCCCCCTCATATAACATCGTGGACAACTTAAAATTATTATTTAACTCCCACATTCCATTGAAGATTTACTTTTGGTTCACAGGACAATGTCCCGAGTTCTAATGAACTCCTACAATAGCACGAGAGAAATCTAGCAAGCGGAGAGGAGGACCTCCAATTCCGGAAATGAGAAGTGGCGTCGAGCGAGAGAAGACGGGAGATGAGTGTCAAGCAGAATAGAAGAGAGTAAAAGAAAGCACAATGCGTGAGTGACACGCACGGAGAAGGCGCAGATGAAGCGGCGACGCTGCGGGAGGAAGAGGGCGGGGCGCGGGCGGGGCGCGGGCGCGGGCGCAGGTGCGGCGGCCGCGGAGGAGCCTGGAAACAATTAAAGGCGGAGCCGCGACCGATCGAGTTGCAAGGAACAGGAGACGGCCGGGCCGGATTCGGGGCGGCGGTGAAGCTCGTGTCGAAGCGGCCCACGCCGCTTGCCGCTGCCGAGAGAGACCCTCGATCGCGCACAAAGGGGAGCAAGCACTGAAGGTCTGCTGACGGGTTTTTAATACAAGAAAATATCGTGTATATATTTCATTATAAATGTGCCTTATGTCTAGTTTGCATTGCACGATATATCTACCAAGATATCTTTGGTATATCTTGCTAAGAAAGGTATATAATAAACAAGGTAAAGTAAAAGAATGGTAAAATAAGAAATATCAAATTTCCAACATTAGTCTTACATGTGTCAGTACAAGAGCGGGTAGCACAGGAAAGCCCTCACGGAGAAACAACATTACGCCTTTCAGAACATAATTCTCTTACTTAATCAGCAGAGCTACATTCGATAATTTTTTCGATAACTCAAGTGAAATTTGTTTTTCGGCACAAAATGTAACGGAATTCAAACCAAACTTTCTCATTAATTCCTGATGATAATTTTTTTTCCGTGACCAATATTACGATCTCCTAAATTCTCCGTAACTTTTTGGTAGTTTTCAACAATTTTTTTATTTCACTTGGGTCAAACTTATTAAATTTCATTTTTCATTATGAAAATAATTGGGAGAAAAACCAGCATATTTTTATCTTAGACCACACTGTACAAGAATCAATCGCATTTTTCCATTCAATTAAATGACACGTGTTAATTGCGTTAAATGATTCGTGTTAAGGCAAACTAAATGAATTTTACGTGACAAGACTCAGGTTATCAAGACTGGACTTCCACCTGACCACAAGAATTTCGCTACTCCTTTCGGTGTCTAGTGGAAGAAGAAAGGTAACTCCCGAATAACTTCGAATGAATGCATACGAAGGATTTTTCCACCCTTAAAAATCCACGCCTTCGTTGGGTTTTGGGCCCGGAAGGCTAACCGCCGAAGCCGCTGAAATGAACTTCCTTTCTAGCGTACTTCCTCCGGGTGTAGACGCTGCCGGAAGCAATCTCGCCACGCCGTGGGGGCACGGACGTGATAAGCGGAGGGCCGCACCTGGCAGCGGCAAAGGTCTCGCCCTTATCACGCGCACGCACTCAGCCGGCGCCTTCTGGGCTGACGCTCCCATATGCTCTGGCTCTGGCCGGGCCGCCCGCCCCAAGCAGCGACGGCAGTGCGCAACCGGGCCGCCAACGGCGCTGCCAATCGGAATGCACAGATCCCACGCATTCCCTACAAGCCAACTCTCGCGCTTAATAATCACTGAAAACCTACTTTCCTCTCCCGACCGTGGATGCCATTTCGACTTGAAGAATGGAATGGGATTAAGTTAAATTAGGAACATACAAAAGTCGTAACCTTTTAATATTTTGATATGACCCACATATGCTAACGAAACAATCACATCGTAGACAAAGGCAAGCAAACTGAAAGATAAAATAATAACGCAACCAATTTTTAAAGAAACGCGACCTGAGCGTCTCCACGAGACCGTTAAAAATTCATACCATGGCAGTATTTTTCACCATTCAAGCAACGACACTAATACATCGGACGTCGGCTGCAATCCAGAAACTCGCCACTCCGTCGCCCGTACCCTTCTCTCGGCGCGGCACATCCCCACCGCCACCCGCGCGGCAGTCGCATGCGAAGAGCTCTTCAAAGCAACTCTAAACAGCGATATTTTGCGTCATAACAAACCGTTCGGCTTTGCGTGTGTAGAATTCGCAGTCGGCGACGCGGGGCGGACCGCGGCCGGGGTCGGGTAGCCGGGGAGGGGGGGGGGAAGCGCCTGCATGCAAATTGGGCGCGCGGACGCCGCGGTGACGGCCCGGGCCCGGCCCGCCCCACCGCGCGCCACGCATGGAAATTGGCCGCGCCGACCGGGGTTAAATAACAAGTTGCGTTTTAGCGCCGGCCTCATTAGCAGCGCGCGCCGGTGTTCCACATGGCCCCCGCAGCGCGAAGGCGCGCACGGCTCGCCCCCAAGCGACCATGCCAACGGGCCTCGCGCCTCGGTGACGAGGTGAGAGCAGCAGGTTACGAACCACACGCCTTCTCAATTATTATTATTATTATTATTATTATTATTATTATTATTATTATTATTATTATTATTATTATAGCAGTGCAAAAATACAACAAACTACATTTCATTTTCTAGCATATGTGCCGAACATGCTCAGACACGCACAACAGCAAAGGTTCTTTGCGCGTTGTCGTCAAGAAACAAGATATTCGTTTGTTTTCGCAACTCAAAATGGCATTCATCTGTTCTCCTTACCTAAACTGTACAATACAGACAGAAGCAAAAATGTTGAGACAAAAAACTAAATGTTCGACTAAACTTCATTCAAATGACAAATCTTCAAAGCAGTATACTTAAAAATATTCGACTACATGAACATTATTCCATATTCTAACATATTTCGCTTGTAAATATACCATTTTCGTCCTTATATCCAATGAATCTATAAATTTAATTGAAGAAATTTCGCGAGCTTTTGATGAATGTTTATTACATCACAGCAAGTGCTGTCGTTTTATATAAAATGATTTAGGAAATTCTCTGGCGTAGTCGACCGTTCTCCTCTTCTGTATGTTCCATCGAGAATAAGTCGAGAACTTTGCGTCCTTTGCCCTTAAAATGGTTTTCGAGGCCCTTTTAATGCCTACAGGTTTTGTTCCTTGGGCTGTAATTTATCAAAGGAGTCCTTTCAGGATGTTCTTTTACCAGGATCCTTACGGTGAAGGCGAACGCACTGTTCGGGTGCTGGGGTGGGTTCGGTTTAGTTAATGTTATTTTCTTACGAAAGTCGTTGTTTAGGTAAAAATTGCGGAAGAAATGTGATGAACAAATACCTCTACGAAATCGTTTCCGTCATATGGTGTAAATAAATAGAAACTTACTTCAAAACTAAAGTTACATCACAAGTTGTAATATATTTTCCACTTACACACGTTGAGTCATTTCGGGTATTTAAAAAAAAGCACCGGCTTCACGAAAAAATATCATTTTATAAATTCAAAATAATTTTTCAGACTAACTAATAAATCTACACAAAGAATATTCGAAAAATTGAAATTTTCGCAGCACAAAAGGAAATAAAAGCTCAAAATTAGTAACGTGCTAAAATTATGACTATCACTTGATAGAGCACATTTCATTTATGTGAACCTTTAATCATGCTGGTTTTGCTATTTGTTATGGTGTATTTGCATGTACATTTCAAGACTTGAATTTGCATGAAAATCCTGTCTTCACTAATAACAATCATGTGTGGACTTACCAATGAACACAAATATCTGGTGATGCGAATAGCGAAGCAACATAGAGATCGACACAGTCTGAAATAGAGAAAAACATTTTGTAAATACATAATTGACAAATACATATACTTTCTTTATGTCACATATTGTACTATTCACGGTTTGCAACAAACTCGTACTAGAATATTTTGAAGAAACACCTTTTGTTAAAATAATATATTTTACGGTTAGAGTACAGCGGGATTATCAGAGAAATTACTTGAATACTTGAACACTTTTTCATTTTGGTTTAACAATATCGTTTTCACAATTCATATCCGTACAATCGATTGATAAACTAAAACCCCTGTCAATCAACAAATGAAGTTTTACAATGAAGAAAGTATAATCTATATGAAGTGCCTGCATAAATTGTTTCCTTACAATTTTGCAGCAGTATTAATTTCGTCCTTTGCATGAGCCACGGTGTGGCCTTTATTGAACAGAAGGTACTAATTCTATTCGTTTATTGACCAGAAAAAGTGCTTATTTACAAAAATAATCCGTATTACTTATTATTAGTATAATTATTTTGACAATTCACACAACAAGAATGCATTACACACGATAAAAATATTACTTTCTAAAATGCTTCTCTCATATCACTCCACGAAGGAAATTAGTTAGAAATATTAGTTTAATACAAAACACACTCTCCATGGCATGTGCGGGGAGACGACTCAAAGGTGTCAGTTTAGCACCCAGATTTTCAACATTGTTGGATAAGACCTTCGCAATATTGGGTTACAATTAAGGTGAAGATAAAGTGAGAATGTAGATAAAGATGATAATGGTACGATGCATGATAATACGATTATTGATACGATACATACGATACAAGTACCTAGTGATGCGACAACAGCACATGCTTTTTGGCCTTATTTCTAACTTTTGCAATTTTCGAAAATTCAGAGTGTTCAACGAAACGGATGCCTGTGCCATTATTTTAAGCGTCCTTTACTCTATTCAACGCAAACATTTAAACAAAAAGTTAGGGCGGTTTACGAGATTATTTTTTCCTAAATTTTCATTACTTACAGGAAAAATTACGCGAAAACTACTCATTTTTTAAGGAAAATAATTAATAAAACAAAATTTGAGTCGTTTTTGAAAAAAGAATTATATAGAGGCACCCGGTGAAGTGCCCCCAAAAATCAAAATATCAAACTTGCATAGCCTCGACCTCGGCCACATTGATCGGTGAATATCGGTTTTGAAGAAAATTATCTGTTTAGGCGCTAGAAAAACAGACGACAGGGACGGGCGGGGTGACACGTGGGAATGTGCACAGATGGGTAGTCGGGCAGACGGACAAGCGGATTCATTGGCAGGCGGGCAGAGAGACGGTCCGACTTTTTTTTTCCCGCGATATCGGGGCTCCACAGAACGAGCTTCTCTGTAAAAAAAAACGCCATTTTTGCCGCAGCATTACAATTCTTTTCCTGCACTACGTAAGAAAGTACTATGACGAGAAAGTAAAAGAGAAGATGATAAATTGGAGTAACAAGTGAAATGAAAAGGGGAAATAGGAATACCCCGAGTAAATCTGGCATAAAACCCGCATGCGCCCCCCCCCCCACATACACACACAAACACACGCATAGACCGCGATTTAAACCACGAATCCCAGAGGTGGGAAGTTAGCGATCTGACTGCTATGCTATTGCCACAGTTTAGAAGTAAATATGCAAAATAACTTATGTTTACTTTTCGTAATATACTTTGCAATCACCGTCAACAGCATTGTCAAATGTAAATATTTTACTTTTAAAAACGGAGTAATTCTTTATTACAATTTATAGCAAACGCCTCGCTAGAAATGGGATGTCTTGATTTATTGTCAAACAAATATCAACACGAGCCAAACGCGACAGTGTCGACAGACCAATGACGCGGGAAATGAATACGGTGCGGTGATTTTGATTCTTTATTCACACACGCACGCACACACACACTTTTCCTAACTCTTTTCTTTTTTGTCACTCCCGCTGACATCATAATGTGAAGTTATAAATGGTAAATAGTTGGCAAACTAATACTGTTGCATATCCCGTCTGCGCTGCACGGGGAGCTGAAGGCGACGTCATGCGAGGCTGTGGCGAAGGCGGCAACGAAGCACCCTCCCTGTGCCCTGTCGCCTCTCAGCAGCCGCTTCGCCAGACTCTTAAGGCTTCGCGTCGGAGCCCATCACGGCCCACTGCAGTTCGTCTAATCGCGAAGCACAATTGCGCACACCGTGGGGGTCAACTTTGGATGTGAAGCCACCCACGTCTCTCTCAATTAAGATGCTCCACAACTGGTATGTCACACGTCGTGGCTACTACTATAAGCACAAGCAACACAAATATACTCTCTGCATAATAATAAATTCTTCGAAACTAATTATGCACCTCTCTCCTCTCCTAAGAATTAATTTTTAAAATTACATGGAAGTTCTCCATTTGCTACAGAACGTGTTAATAACGGGCACTGATGCCCCCTTATTTCTAATTGTAATCCAACTTCACATGTTCCATTGATCCGAGTACTTTTCTAGATAGGAACTAGACTTCAACGTCGTCCAAATATGGCTATTTTTTTCGATTTCGACTCATAATAAAGCCTATTTTTCATCTTACCAAGGTCTGAGAACATGTGGTTGACAACTCCATACAACTACAGAGGAAAAGGTAACGCATTAAAGGGGAAATGTTTAACATAACGAATCCAGTATTTTAGCGAAACAGTTTACACTCTTTTCAATGTATCGCTCAGTAGCGAGAAGCCAGACCCAACCTTCCTCCACGTACCTTCGTGCTTGGTGTGATGTTGAAATGTTTGCTTCAACATTGGTAAAACGCAAGAGAGTGTAGCGATAACATTTTGCGGTTCCGCAGCAAACAGCAGAGACCACGGCGTCCGTCTCCCGACCTCCCTGTCCGCGGGAGGAGGATGCGCCAGGCAGCGCCGCAACCACTCCCCTGCGCGCCCCACACCCCGCGCCCAGACTGCCCTTCAGCACGCCGCGAAATTGTATTCAATGTCGATTGCCGGTATTTCACAATATCCGGAAAACTTCACTTTACTAAAAAAGACATTGCTCCACGGTTAATATCAATCAATAAATGAATGTGATTAAAAAAAGATTCGACAATAGCACACTGTATTGTGAAGAATTAATTTCATTTGATTATTTAGTGTTTCCGGACGCATCAACTACTATAGACTTTAGTCCCATAAGAGTGACGCATGTTATATACCGGGAGGTGACAGTTTTCCTCTCCCGCAGGAACGACATCCGACGCCGATTTACACGCACGCGACGGCTGTTTCCGCCCTCACCCCCATGCCATGTATTTTCTCCCACGGACGCCATCACCCGTCACAAGTTCTCAGCAAAATTTCACCTTTAAGTTCACCGGGAAGATGTTTCAGATATTTATAGCATCTTTGTATGGATTCTACGGCGCTTCCACTTGGGGATTAAAGTGCATAATACTATCAGTTATATTTGGGTTTCTCTTTTTCTAGTTTTTCAGTTATCAGTTTTTCAATTCACTTACAGTTCAAAGTGTGTGTTTAAAAGTGTTTTGTGGTTATATCATAAGATTGAAATTTCCTTGCAGACGTGCCAAGGATGCTTTACAAGGATTATGGCTGCCCCGTCACCGCGTGACGATTCGCGGTTCTTCAAAAATGTACACAATAGGAATTTTCGATGTAACCTGAAACGCTCTTTATCACAGATATGTACGTGGCTACATAGTTTAGGTAAATATTTTTGTAAATAATAGGTACAAGAAAGTTAACTTCGCCTTTTTAGTGTTGTGTTCATGTAAACAGTCAAGGCAAAGGCTTACTCACACAATGAAACTGTAAATAAAATTGAATTCATGGATACCTCCAAACCGCTAAATTAGTGTAGCTGTGCTTGGATCAATAAATTATACTAATTATCATTAAAAAATACATTATGAAGTAAAATACACAAGTAAAATCTTTTTAAAAAAATTTCAAAAATAATTTTGACCTTTCCCATTTTCCAAGCCATCAAAACAGAAAAAAATGTTATGACACATTTCAAGGGGCTTCTGGCACGCAGAAGGCTCGTGTAGGCGCGGGGGGGGGGGTGCGACGGAGCTCTCGCTGGCGTGAAGACAACGTCGAGCCGCAGAGGGATCGGGGGGGGGGGCAAAAGACTCTCGACAGCCACTGCCCGGCCGCCATTTTTTACTGGGAAAATTGAAGGAGCCCACGCGAGTATGACAGATTGGACCGGCAATGAGTGGCGACGAGATTAATGGCCGGCCGTCAATGGCGCCTGAATGATGGCGGCTTGGTGTGAATTTACCTGGCGTTGTTATTCAGTCTCAGCCCCCCGCGCGGCTCGGGCGCCGCGCTACAGCTTCCCACGCATATCATATTTGATATATTGTGCGAGTGGTATAAATGGGAATCGTAATTGATACTTCTTCCAAACACGGGTGGCTCATTGCCAGGGCTGGGTT
>BOPP01000159.1:282235-298157 GCA_017312745.1 Gryllus bimaculatus | reverse complement strand
CGCACCGCACCGCACCGCACCGCACCGCCCATCTCTGCCCAATCCGACTCTCCCATTCGATCGAATGCTTCCCAGCCACGAGCAGCGTGACGTTCTTGCAGGAGGAATCGCAACTTCCACCACTTTCTTCCAGGAAAGAAACTGATCGACAGGAATCACAACAAAATAACGACAAATTCCAGCCGGTGTTCGGTGGAAGACGATCGCCTGTGCACGGAATGCATTATTAAGGCAAGCGGTTACAATTTATTCACTTTCTTCTCTTAATTCAACACCTGAATTATCCCTTTCAGATTGTTTAGCAGAATGAATAATTGGTTCAAATTTGCAGTACTTCGACTTGAAGTACAGAATATCGATCATAGAAAACATCCTGGGTGCTGCTCGGGCGCTAATATTGTCCACAGACTGGCTGACAGGCTGGCTGACCGCCGAAGTGACAGGCAGACGGACACGGGCACAAACTTTCAGATGGATCGAAGGACAGTCGGACAGATGAACCTACACACATCGATGAATTTTCAGAACAATTTTCAATTTCACAGAAAACTTTTGAGTTGTCGAGAAACTTCATGTGACTAGAGATTGCGACATTATGCTGCAAATAATTTATATAGAGACTTTAATTTCAATGCAAGTTTTGAGGGGTCCAGATATCCAAAATAGCATTCACTTTTTCAAACCTTCGGTCTTTCAGTAGGTGAGCAAAATACAAACTAGCACCTAAAACATACCTAGCATTTTTCCAAAAATTAATATTCCCCAATTAATCCGACTCGAAAAAGCCCTGGAAATTCGAAATTAATCATTTAATTTTGTTGGTACTTCACATGAAATCCCCAACGACTTTTCGAATGTTCACAAAAATTGCTCATGTTCTGTACATGTTCTGTTTTGCTATATTGTTAAGAACGCTCGTAGCTCGGCGCAGATCCAGTTAACATCCCTGAATTTTTGAAAATTAAAATCTCTTAAAATGTTTTGAACGCCCCTTTGCAAAAACATTATTAAATAAAGATTTTGTTCAGAATGAAAAGTATAATCGAAAATTAAATCTTTAAGTAATCTAAAGAATAATAATGTAAAGAATAACCATTTGATGATATGAGAGTTTTTTTCAATGGTATCGTGGAAATCAAAAAAATCATAAACAAGATTACATTCAGAAGGGTCCTCGTATACGTACGTATGTACGAAGCAAATGTACGTAATCTACGCGATAGAGACTAATCTATTGGCCCGACACGAAACTGGAAACTGGTGCAAGAGAGGAACTTGATGGCGCGCGTACGGTGACGGGGCCAAGGGAGGGGCAGGGATGGAAAGGTACAGGGACGAGGTGTCCGGGGAGGGCGAAGGTGCTCTTTTCGAGCAATCTCCTCAGACGAGCGACAGAGACCGCGGGAGGCCCTACGAGGTATAAGAGCATACGGTCACATCACAAGCTTCCCCGATTACGAAACTCGTACAAAAAGGTCTGTCATTTTGTAGCTAGCACAAGTTACTTTCTCGTATACGTACGTATATACGGAGTATAGAGAAAGTCATGTAATGGAGCGGAAAATCGATTTCGAGATTTCGAAGGAAATTCACGTTTTGTGGTCCTTTGATATCAAAAAAATTGTTGTTTTTTTTCCTCTTTTTATACTTCCGTCCGTCTGTGAACAATGCTAGCGCCTAAATTATTCCTAAAACATTATTCCAAAGCGAATATTCCCCGACCCGAAGGCCTGGGATTTTGAAAATAATTCTCGAAACATCGTTCTCATCTACAGAAAATCTCAAGGATAATTTAAGTCTATATTTATAGGCGTAATGTGGTTACAAATTTTAACTTATATAAGAAGCTACAAAAGTTTTTTTTTTGTTTTTGTTTTTTTTACGAAGTACTCCAGGTAAATTGACGAGGAAAAACTTAGCTTTTTAACTTAGTTTTCTTTAACTTCAACTACAGTTTTTAACACAAAAGATTTGTAACCCCTGGGGCGGTTTGCCTCCCTTAATCCCCTACCCCCTTTCAGACAGAGCTGGCATCCTAGCGTCGGGCGGCGGGACGTTGGCCAGCCCTGGCGGCGGCGCCGCGCGCGCCACACGACCCCTCGCCGGCGCGAGGCGGGGGGGGGGCGGGAAACGGGGGATATCCGGGGTTAATTAGGTCATTAACTTCAAACTGCGCGGGACAGAGGAGGCGGAGATATGAGAAGGGACGCCCGGCCAGCGGCGCCGCTATTTCCACAACATGAGAAAGACGAATATCAGGCAGATTCGGCTCTCCAGCGCCCAGCGCCACTCGACCCGCGCGGCTCCGGTGCGGCGAAAAATGACACAAGTGAAACCGAACGCGCGAGCGGCGCGGCGCGGCACACGGCACGGCACACGGCACTGAAACGAATACTAAATACTGTTCTGCCTATGACATTATGCACAATTTGATCGTTCGCCAAAAACAGGGAAGTGCGTTACAACACCTCCCGACATAACGAATTTGCATTATGACCTAACCCATTCGCTAATTAGGACAGCAGACACAGACAAAGTAAAACTCAGCCAAGTGATACATTAACCGTTGACGTGTGTTTCGCGCTGAGTTCGTTGCAGCAGATTTATAAAGTAATTGGATACCTATCGGTACAAAGATGCCATTTGCCATGTGAGAACACAAATTTTGTTAAAAAAGCTCTCTCAATTTCAAATATTTATTGTTTAAGATTCAACATAAAATTTCAAAAAATAAAATACAAATGTTTCATGTTGTCTATATAAAGATAAATATTATAATTTACTTCTAACAAAGACACTCTCAACATGGTTTGTGAAAGGTGCTAGACCCCTGGTCACATCCAAAGGTGTTGCATGCCACTACAGATTTGCGTATGAAACTGGTAATAGTGATCTTTAGCTTGACATGGCAACATTCGTTTCAAGCTCTTTACTTCTGTGATTGATCTTAGTAAGGAAGCACATAAAAATTTTGCTTTAATAACTACTGTGACAAACTTTCCTTTTTCCAAGTATATATTCTTCCAAGCAACCTCAATCTCGTTTAACAAACGGCTTCACTTGCACAAGACTTACATCACTTGAATGATTCAATAACATAGACATAGGAATATGCAGACAGAGGGAGCTCAGGGGGAATATAACCGTTTTCAATGAGGCCTCATAGGCCCCACATGATCAAACATTTTACTTCTGTAAATATTTCCTATCCTTGATATCCCCCTTTTACTTGACAATTAGGGATTTCTGGAATTTTCCTTAATTAGGGTGTTTTAGAAACAGCTTAGTCACACACAAAAACACTTGTTTTATAAGAAACATTTTAAAAATTATAAAAATCTCAGAAAAATTATAATAAATTTTCACAATAATTTAAATTAATTTGTCAAATGCGGTAAATTAAGGAATTTGTTATATATTTGGGGAAGAGGCTCATTACACGAATAACGTGTGTATTTTTTTCCAGAATCAGATTATTCTCCTGTATCTGTCAGTATGACAAGGTTGTTACGCCTTGAAAATTGTTGCATTATGAGATGATAGGGGATGATGCATGTTGAAGGGTGTGATAGGGAATTATAATAAAAATAATGAAGGTTGTTAAAAGTGATATTGATTTTTCTCCTCGGAATTGCGCCAGTCAGCTTTAATGGAATCGTGTCGGAAAACTTTCCCACTCGCAAATAAAACAATGGCCACTTTTAAGTACTCTATACATGTGCAATTTAATTCAAGCCCGTTTTTCCCCCCGTTTTTTAATTTGGTAAATTTTCCCCCCCCCCCCCAAAAGTTTTTTTTTTTCCCCCTTTAGGTGATATGAGGGAGGCTTACAATTCTGGGAGCAATACAATCTTTATTTAATTGTGGAACACAGAGGTACACAGGTTTCTGATTAGTAATTTGAATTGTTTTTATATTTGCTATGAATTCTGCAAGTATATTGTAGTAAACTCTAGAAAAAATCTATTATGTACGGACGTAAAGGCATCATGTATAAGTATAATATAATTAGTGGCTTTGCAGCAAGCAAAATGTTACTGAGTGAAACATACAAAAGTATTTCCAAATATAGAACCACACTCCTTCAAGAACAATAAAATACTCACGTTTATCCAATTAAATTTATTATTTTAATGAACACAGTCTGATGAATACTACAATAACAAGTATAGTATGTACTACAGTTGAATGTTATTTACATAGGGGGAACACAAAGAAAGTAAATAAAATGCTGTCCATTAATGTGAGTCCAGAAATGGGTACGTCGGCTACATTCCTTGGAGTCATATTGTTGATGTCGTTGCTGTATTGTCAGCTGCTCGGGCATATTATAAGAAATGTGCAATACTATTTACTTTTTTAAGTAAAATCGAAAACAGATAATTTTTTTTTGAAATTTTTTTCCGAGTTCCTGGTTATTTACCATTGTCCATTCTACAAAAAGGACCCGAGACTGCACAGTTTCTTGTCGTTTTCTATGCGCTGTGAAAATGTGTACTATAAATTACCGAAAAGTTTTTTTTATAGGAAATGATGTGCCGAACGATTAAGTCATTGCGTTCATATTACTCAGTGAATTCTAAACATTTCAGTTTTGGAACTTATAAACCTCACTGTTCTCGCTTTACCACATCTGTAATCTAAAATGCTTGCGGCGAGCTGGGTGAAAGACGACTGGCTTTCGATAGCAGCGATTGCAAATCGCTCACAAACGTCATAATGAACAAATGGGATGCAGAATAAGATTCAAGCCTTTTTAAATGTATCAAAATGTATTTTTTTATTCTTTAAGAATAGGTTACTAGAACAAGTTAACGCTACTAGGTTTCACTGTCACGAAATTTGTGTGTAGAGAGCTTTTTTTGTTTTTGAACAAAAACTTATTGTTCGATATATAACATATACACTTACACAAGAGTCATTTCAACGTGAGAAAACTAGCAGTTTCCTAGGTTCTAATGAACGCTTCTAAATTAGGTTTCGAGGAATAGTAAAAATTTAATGCAGATTTTAAATATTACTCATAGAAATTTAAATAATACCTATACTTCACTTAATATATACATTACATAACAAAAAAACACATCAGTTAAATATATACGTTATACTCATAGATCTCGTCATAGCGAGGATCCTAAATTTCAGGTAAGGAGGCTTTTTGTAGCAGAACACAAGTTTCTGTAATCTTTGTTTCTCCAGAATCGTCATCGCGGTGAAATAATTCCATGATGCATGTCCTTTGGGGTCCATACAAACGAATGGCAACCTTCGTTTCCCTGGCGAGTTTTGAGCTGGCCCTGAATTTGATAATAATAATCGTTCTTTTTCTCATTTCAATGCTTTTTGTCAATTGCAGTGAAATTTTTTATGTTTTGTTGCTCCTGTTTGACATGTTTTTTTTTGCTGATTTGGGGACTTTTATTTCTAATCGTTGAATCTTCTCCGACCACACGTTCAGGGGAAGCTCCAAGCAACTCCATGAATTGGGTGTTTACAAGAGAAGCATTTTCAACGATTAGACCTGTTTTTTCTTGATAAACAATCAATTCCGTACATCATGGAACTTGACCGGAAGTCACGCTACAAGGAGTTTTTTGGCGATACAGGAGCCCACTTAATTTGACTGGCCTCTTACAAACATATACGAAATTGGACGCGGTGAGCCTGTCTTTTCTTTCGCAATGTGTCATCCTCTCGATTCTGCCTGCTCTTGTTGCTATTCAAGCTCCACATTTTCCTGCTTTATTAAGTGACAGTTGCAAGATGTCGTTCTCTTTCATTGTTCTCTAGTTCGCTATCTCCATGTCCAGCCTGCATGCATAATACACCCGTGGTCAGCTAACTTTTCTGGCTATCTTTTACTCGTATTGACTACCTGCCCAGATCTTACTTTCTCTAACGCATTCTTTCCTCTTGCCGGGCCTTGAAGAGCGACTTCTGCACTGCTTTCGTTTTCCTTCTTCTCGTGGTTTGCTTTAACCAATAGAAGGCAGGACTTTTCATTCGACATAGATTTCATTGTTCTAATGTGAATCGATTCAACTGGAAGTCAAACCGGGCAGTTTTGTTCTGTGGGTAAAGAACTGTTTGCCTTCTGTTAATTTTGTTTTCCCCCAGTAAAATTTTGCCATCTAAAGACATGTAATATTCGCAGCGTTTGCTATTTGGCTGTTAGTGATAAGTTTGATGACTTTTCAGTACAACTGGCTGCAAATAGAAATCGTGCTTTGTTCGCAGATTTCCTTCTCGTTTCTTTGGGCAGTCGTAGACTCGCCTATTTTGGAGCAAAAATATGGCTTGCAAGAATCTGTGAATGCCCAAAAGTATGTAAGATAAAAGAGCTCGTGCATATTACTACGGCTTCATTCTTTTCCGGTATGTGAAACGGAAGATCTTAGGGTAAGGTGGGATGAAAACGGGAATACTTAGAAGTAAATATACCTAAAATAAGATGTTGAGAAGATGGACTAATCGGTGGTATTTACAGAATCAGTTCAAATTGGTCTTAAAAAACCAGTTCCAAATAGGAATCGATACTTGTTGAGTAATCAGTCTCAACAATTTTAATATGGTATTCAAAGGAAGACGGAAATTGTGAAAAGATAGTTATGTTACTTATTACAGACCGTTTACGTCGGTCTTAATAGCAGTAATTGCATCTCTAGTTTGGTATCTGTGGGAAAGTAGATTGTAGATGCAAAGTGACGGCATAACGACTGTCTGGCTACGTATCCGCAAGTCCGCCTTGCTTCCGCGGGGCTGGCCGCACGCCGGCCTGGCCTGGCTGGTCCGTGCCCCGCGCCGACAGACGGCCACAACAATCGGTTGGGTGACGGCAACGGCACAGAGGGGAGGGGGGCGAGGGTTTTCCGTAAATTTCACTTTTGAACGGCTTCTATTCATTCGGATCTTGGCATGATTGTAGGCGTTGGATTCAGCAAGCATGTCGCCATTTTGCGCTATTAAGCCACATTTTTTTATTTTTTCTCGGAGTTGAGAACTATTTAATTTGAATTTTGCTAGATTTTTGGAAAGGGGGCATCGTAGAGTGAGATTCTAATTTTAAAAAAGCGTCAAATGCGTTTACAGATCGAAAATCGGACATTGGTTCGACGTTAATACGTAAAGTAAATTTTACTTATTTGGGTGCTGTTAGGACGTGGTGGCCACAAATTGTACTAGTGTCGATACATTTAGCCTTAAGGCTACCACTGTGCTCTTCAGACCTGCCCGTGAAACTCTTTCAGTCTGCCCATGCGCTATTCAGTTTGCCCCAGCGCCCTTCAGTGTTTGTCTGCCTGTCCTTCCCTCTCATAGGACGGGACCATGCAGGGGTCAGAAAAGCAAGGATACTCTAGACAAAATTTGCTTTTTTTCTGGCTAATAGACGATTGAGATTAAATATTCCGGTAATGAAAGGTACTTAAGGTCGAAGAGAGTATGATGTGTTTTAAAAGATATATATCTAAGAACATATATACTGCCAGTCAAAAGTTTTTGGACATCCATTGAAGTTTGTTTTTTTCTTAATATGCTGTATTTGGCCTTAACAGTGCAACCCAAACCCATAGCAATGAAGTAGAGTCTTGGTCTCAATTTATTTTGTGCAGATAAACATTACTTAGGGATCCTTATATCCACACTAAAGAGTATTTATTGGTGCAAAGTGTTAGGCGGCTTTGAAAGCCACAGTTTGCAGTTGAGTGCAACGGATTCCGGACTGTAGGTACACCAGGGTTTTTGGTTTATGGTGGTTCAGAATTTAAAAATACTGCATACCTACAATAATTTTCATACCCACAATACACCCATCTCAATTTTGTATACCCACAATATAAAAATCTTGCATACCAACAATAAATATTTCTGGCAAACAAGTGATTAGATGAAGTCAAGAATATCATGAAATCAAAGCAACAGAAGCAGTAATTACAGATGCAGAAAATTGACAATTTTTGCTACAAATATTCAACAATAAATATTCAAAGAAAATAATGCAGAAATTAAGACATACTTACAAAAACCAACATGATAAAAAATGCAGCAAGATATGAAGTTCTCGCCATCCACATGCTCACGAACCGATAATGTTCTCCAGTCACAACATTTCTGCAAACAAGATAACGAAATGAGAAAATAAATGAGCAAATCTTTTTACACTCCATTTATATCTATTAAACAACGTGCTTAAAAGGTATGTATTAAAAGGCTTTTTGTTATCAACACTATAAGCACACTTTAATGGTTTATAATACCAATTTTGTGTAATGGAGCGGGGCGGGGCAAGGAGACTTGTCTATGCCTGATGTGTTATAGGCAGACAATAATCATACTACATTAGAATTGATGAACCAAAGGTAACTGGAAAATTCTTCCAAGATTGTTTCAAAACGCAGAGATATGATTATATTTTCATTTTCCCACAAACAACACAAATAAATAATTTAACAAACCTTACATCTTCTACAGCATATTAAATATTACAATAAGACATCAATAGGATTCAAAAGTGTTTTGTAAGTACTTGATTTTCTACCTCAATTTTGCACCACAAACTTATGGAAAATTTATAATGAAAAGAAATCTTTTTAATATTTTTTGTAAAGTTCAACCAATTTTAACTAATTTATGATTGACCAACCCGTGTTGTTCCAATAGTTTACCCCACAGCTAGAACCAGCAGAATAAAATAGAGAACTTAAACAGATAACTCAACTTAAAAAAGATTTTTAAAAAATTTAAATCAATAATTATTGTTATTATTATTGTTGTTGGTTTTTTATTAGAGCATTGGCTATTACTGGTAGCCTTGGAGTAGGTAGCCTAGTACCTACCTAAGATATCCTTTATTGTCTTCTTGTTCAGCCAAGGTCTTTATGCTTGCCATCAAAAGATCATCATAGCCCAAAAATTCATCCAAAATAAATCGACTAAATGCATCTCCAAAACATGCATCTTTTGTAGGATCTAGGGTAACAATTTTTACAGGTATATTCAGCCTTTGACGCGTTCCAGGGGATAGTCGCAAGAAACCATACTCAAGAGAATACTCAACAATGTACTCATCCTCTGGAAACACTACAACAAAATATATGCATTAATACTGAACTAATGTTTAAAAAATATTGAAAAGTCTAATATAAAATTTAAAAAAACTTTCAAAACACATTTTTCATTTTCATACCTACCAGCTCTGACAAGTTTCTCCACTTCAGACACAGATTCTTTTAAAGGTGTCATAATTTTATCACTGGACAATCCTCCATTTTCCTGACTGGTTTCATTTGCATTCACCATGTACTGAAACAATTCATTTAGTAATTCATACATACATCTCAGTAATAAAATAAAGAATTAGCAGATGAAAGGCATAACCAAACTTAACTCACATCTTCAGTGTTTTCAACTGCATTAGTTTGCCTTCCCTGAGCTGGCACTGAAAGCTATAACAAATATATACATATATTTGAAATAGATGCCCTCAAAAATCACATAGAAAAAAGAAAGACACAAAATAGAACATCTTTAGCATCATAATAAAAAGATTTCACAACCAGTGTTCAATACTGCAAAGGGGATGATAGTGAAAGAGAACCAAGAACAACACAAGCTATTACTTCTAAATAATTTAGAAGAAACATTTTTTTGCAGAAAATATCTTATATTTAATAAAAGCTGCTTGTAAATTGTCAATGCAGGTATGGGTAAAAAGCACAGAATACCTTCTTTTCCTGATTAATGAAGAATATACATAATCTGAAATGATTTTTGTTTGTTTAATAATAAAATAGCTAACAATATTTTAGATCTTCCTTTTTTTACACATCAGAAGTGAAATTAAGATCATTTCATCTCATAGAAAGATATCATTTGCTCATGTGTTGGAAACTACTCATTTCATGAAACATTCTCTGCACATAAAACTTTTCTGGTAAAAATTTGGAACCTTGTTCATTTGCTCTAGCTACAATCGTCTGGCACCTGATGTTTCTTAACCCATTTCTGCCTAGGATGATATATTTTATACATTTTTTGCTTTTCTATTCCAATATCACTTCACTTGCTATCAATATACTATTCTATGAAAGAAGTATGGTATACATTGTCACCTAACATTTCACAGAATAGGTAAGGAATATTTTCAGACAGAACAGAATGTACAGTGTGTGTGTGTGCTGCAATATTTCAGTAGAAACAGACATAAGCAGTTTTCAAGAGGTAAGCCATTCTATTTCAATACAGAATTTGGTGCATAAGGGATACCTTTAAATTTTTTAATTAAAGTAAGGGGCAAATCTTTAAAGAAATTATAATTACGAAAAATATTTGGCAATTGGGCTGCATCAATGATACAGATGCTGGACAAATCAGCAATCAGCAGAGTAAGTCGGCAAAATACAAAATGGTGTTTACAGGGGATTGCAATGCATGGGTGCTTCTCGAAGAAAAGAAAAAGTCTGTGTGCCAGTATGATTTTCATCAGTATATTTTTCAAAAGTACCCGACTTCTTGATTTCCAATGCCAACCGTAAAGAAAAAATCAGGTGAGACGAGATGTAAATCAATTGCAATTATTCTCAACAAAAAAGAAGATGCAGTGGGATCAGAAATGCAATTGAGTTGCACAAACTAAGAACTTAAAAGATGATGGTGATGATGATGATGATGATGATGATGATGATGATGATGAAAATCTTTGCATTGACTGTTTTGCACCTTTTCACATCATAATTGTTCTTTATTATCAATAAACTTTCCTGTCATTGTTTATTTCAAACATACAAATTTTTATGAAACAGACTTTCATTTGCATAATCTGCCTAAGTGACACCCCTTAACTTCAAACTGATAATGCAAAAGAAGTTTAAAAATATATTTTTGTTTTCCTTATACACCCATTAGAGAATTCAAAACACCCTTTTTTTTATTATAAGGAGACAAAAATTCCAGGCAGAAAAGGGTTAATTCTCTATTAAATAAATCTCAAATACTTTTTACTCTTTTTTGATGACTATGTTCTGAAAATTATACATTTTTCATTTCGAAAATTATTCACACTTTCAAGTTATCTAATACATTTTAAACTACCTTTATAACCATTCCATCCAACACTGAATGTCAATTAATAGCAATTCCCTAAAAAACAAACATTCACAAATCAAATCTGGGTTTGTTTTCAAAATAAGCACACAATTTTGCAAAAACTTATTATGCATATTTGAATTTGGGACTAATTTCCCTTTGAGAGTTTTACCGTCATTGATATTATCCAAAAATCTTGTTCTGTAGTGAAGTTCTCTGGATTCGGAAAAGGCCACCCAGGAACGTGAAATCCAGGCAAACCAGATGAGGTTAGGTGAGGTAAAAGGTGAAGGAAGTTTGGATCTAAGGGCTCTGGTCCAACAGTCATCTGAAAGTGTTGTGAAAATTGAGAGGCTTTTGTCAGTATGTTAGGGACGTCCATAAATCACATAATGCTAAAGAGGGGGAAAACTAGGCTTGAGGCAGTGTTAAACTGCATTACATAGGGGCACAGGTGTGCAAGTTTAGTGCTATCTAACACAGGTATCCCCCCCCCCCAACATTTGCTGAAAGAATTCCTTTTTTCAAAATTTTCTCTTCATCATATCATTAGCATCCAATAACAAATCGGCTGAAGAAGGTCTTTCCTTTTATCATAATAGTAAAACAATGCCTGAATGCCCGAATTAATTCAAATGTTTGCCAAGAGCCAGTGTTGCCAGCTGCAAGAAATGATAATTGCTAATCTACACTAAATCCATATGCCGAAGATAGTTCAGGGGTTGTCTAATACAGATATATTCTAAAACTATAAAACCTTGACAAAAATGTATACCTCATCTTATCTGCAGAAATGTACAGTATGTTCTTTCTCCGCTGTGTTATCTTCTATCTTTCCTTTTGGAAGTGGCGTGGTGGCAGGGACGGGAGGATATTGTCTCAAGCTATACGTAATTACTTAGGGGGGTTCTTGTAGGCAGGATGGTTGTAAGTTGCTGGAGGCGAGGAGGTATTCAAAATGCCCGAAATTTATGTTACGTAATTTACGGATGACACATTAGGATATTCTAGTTGTACTGCTTGGCATAAAACTGAACAAATTAAACAAATGACCAAGAGTAAATTCAATACACATTTTGTGAAATAAATGATCAGAAAATTCAATCACAAATACACTAAAACAACCACAACTTGAATGCAGAACTCATGCTCCTTTAGACATTTGTATTTTAATGGGAACAAAAAGAATGTTCACTTATGAAAATAGATCTGAAAATCATAAATATTGCATTTACACGAGGTGGAAAAATGCTACTGTTTAAGGTTTAGCAAAAGGTTCTCAGTAGTTTAGATCAACACTTAAGATTTGAATAAATTTTCAAACTCTTCAACATTGACTTGGAATCACAATTGCTCATTCCGAAATGTATCAATTTTCTCTGGTGGTTTTAGTACATCCCCAGTCACTACTTGTGCTTTTCCATTTCTCCAAGTACTGTTCGTTCACCAACACAAGTTTAGCAAGTGTAAGTATTTAGGTAAGTATAAATATTCACCTACATACATAAAAATTTCTTCATTATTTTCCACAGTTCTATTTCATTTATTCCATTGTATTTATATAGATTTATTTCAGTTCTTCACCACACATGCAACCAATTTTCGTAGTTTTTATAATGATTATAAGTAGTCCACACACTTGGGGGAGGGGGGGATGGCACTTCAGCCCACCCCCCAAAGCCAATGATACATGAAACAATACAAAAAAGTAGTTTTCATTCATTTCTCTACTAACAAAAGTCATTCTGTTCATCAATTGTATTTTCTGAGTTGTAACATGGCATCAGTTTCTAAGAAACTTTTTGGCGATTATGTACATTACGTTAATGAAGCAATTCCCAGTCCTGATAAGATTTCTTTGTAATTTTTGAGCCAAAATTATGATTTTCATGATAATGCATCAAAAGAGCCACTTTATACGTAATTTTTTATATGCAAGATTTTTTTCATTGTTAACGTTTTGTTTTTTCACATCGCAAATTTTACAATACCTTTTTTTTAGCATATACCACTTCTTTAAAGAAATTGTTCTGAAGTGATTGATTGAGAACTTCTTTTAATCTCTTTGCATAGATTTTTTATTTATTAATTGTTCATTATCTTCCTATGCACATCCTTGACATGGGAGGATAAAGCTTCAATTATAATGAAATCTATGAGCAACCCAGGGCCTCAAGGACTCCTGTGTACTTTTTAATATCTTTCAATCTGAAGTACATGTCTGTAATCTTCAACTGGGAACTGTGGTGGTGAATTAGGTACAGTGTTACCAACTCTGGAGTTGATGAACTCAGCTAATATTAATTGATCATTTTTCCAGCGTGTTTAATTCTTTCTGCAGCTCTCCCTACACCATTTTCATTCCTTCCGTTTTCCCTCTTCAGGTACATAGACCACTATTACAGTAAAATAGCCTAATTCACTCTGTAGCCAAACTTCACCATAGTGTCATTTATAAAACTGTGTTTCAAATTCTTTAAGATTCCATTTCATCACATATATTCCATTTAGAATCAACACTAATTCTCCCCTTGCTCACACAGATTCATGTACTCCACTATAGATTATGATATTTTGGCCAAAATCCTTTGTTCTACTTGGAAAGTTTGACCAATATTTTTTTGTTTCTGTTATTACGACTGTTTACTTTGTCTGTCTTAAAGGAGTGATGTGTTCATTTTCTCTGTTTGCTAAACCTCTGACATTCCAGACGACAACTTTCACAATGCCTATTATTCCATATCATTTATCCCTTTTTTTACATGATTCCTCAACAAAACCATTCTGTTTATCTTGACAAGGGATCATGTTGGCACAGCTTAGAAAGCCATTTGATTTTGCTGCATTAGGTGGGACGCAGCATTCAAGACAGCATTGGAAGAACAACACAAAGCCAAACACGGCACACCTACACCAAAGGAGAGGTCAAATACCAAAGATAAGGCACAGAGGGCCCCAAAGGTGTAGTGAAGCTTATCTCTAGAGGAAGTCAACCTTGAACAAAATTCCCAGTCCCTCACGAGTGGGAGTTATGTCGGGTCGGTAATTCCCCCATAATAAACCCTTTATGCTCTGAAGCTTCTAAAGAGACATAATAAAAAGAATGATAGTTAAGTCCATAATTATGTACACTCTTTTACTAGAGAAATGAGAACTGCCTGTTTATTGGTTTTCCTAAGAAATATTTGATAATGTAATTTATTTGAATATGTTACATCAACCGTACATGGAACATTGTTAATGTATTTATTGTTATATATTTTTCAGTTTGTTCTTGAACTTCATTTGATTTCAGTTCTAAAATAATATTTTTCGAGAAATTTTTCTAGTTTTGTTACGTCTGGAATAATATGGTCCTTAGATTTATTTAGTCAACAAAACAGTAAAAACTGTATATGATGTATGAGGGAGAAGATTATCTGTGCATGTTTTCTTGAGTTCCAGAATCCCTTCCCATCGTTTTAACTATAAATAGTTGAAAGATAAGTAAAAGTTTAACATAAATAAATAAAAATAAATTTTAAAACTCACAAGACTAGCAATATTTGAAAAAATAGGCATTTTCGTTTCCAAGTTATAGAAAACTTACTTGGATCGGTAAACAAATTGCAAGTATGGTTTTTCTTCATTGCTAACAAAATAGTAACTCGCCCTTACCTCTACTCTTACCATTACAAGCAAAAGGAGACTTTAACAAAACGTGCGCATACTGAAGCTACATTTACGCCTACAAGCAAAACAAGGGGCCATCTCAGCATTTGCTCAATGGATCAGGGAAACTGAACAAAAACCTGATCGAGATGGAGGATTCTTGTTTTCCAACACATTAGTTTACAATATGTTTTGTTGATCTGGGATCAGTAAAAGATTCTCTGATAGCTCATGACTTCACATTTTATTCTGACTTTGTGATCAATTGGATAAAGTCTAACATTAATTTCAATGATTAATCTACCTTCTCAACATACAGCAAATTCCTCAAAATACCTTTTCTATCATCATGTATAGACTTAAGTGTCTATTACCTGTTAAACTTTGTTGAGTTGTAATCCAACCCTTTCCCCTATATTTAAACAGTATTTTTAAACATTTCAACATCTTGTCACATTTTTTAGAATTACAGTATTATTATCATATATTCTTAGAATTATATTATATAATTAAATTATGTCATATTTTATACACTTATCATGCAACAACAACACTGCTCTAGACTATCAATTTGGATTTCGCCAGCATCACTTGACCATAGAGCAGATAAACAGGATAACTCCACATACAGAATGCATCTTTGAAAATAAACAATATTGTTCTGCAGCCTTTCTAGATATATCTCAGACCTTCAATAAGGAATGGCACAATGGCCTCCTGTATAAAATTAAGCGCTACCTACCCATCTCATATTTTGATATCTTCCAATCCTTTCTTTCACATCAAAGTTTCCAAATTAAATACCAAAATGATCTCGGACCTCCTTCCTATAAAATTGTGAGTGCCCAAGGAAGCGTACATGGACAAGTGCTTTATCTGTTAAACATAGAAGGTATTCTAGAGACTGAAAACACAATAATTGCTACTTTGACAGATGACATAGCTACATTGGCTTCTATCAATAATTTTCGAGAAGCATCACAAAAACTACAAGATCACGATATTGCACTTGAAGAGTGGTATAACAAGAGAATATAAATAAATGACAATAAATTAACACATATTACTTTTACTCTTAGGGAAGAAACCTGTTGACCTGTTATGATCAACAGAAACCAAGTACCACAAACAGAGAGCACTAAATACCTAGGAATTTATATAGACAGATGTCTCACGGGAAGAAAAATAT
>BOPP01000159.1:268029-282206 GCA_017312745.1 Gryllus bimaculatus | reverse complement strand
AAAAAAACTACAACTAAGGAAATTATATTGGCTAACTGATCACAAATCAAAATTATCACTTAAAAATAAATTATTTGTTTACAAAACCACTCAAGTTCAAGTAAGGACAGACAATCAAGATCTGGGGCACTGCTAGCAGCCAAAACATTTAAGAATCACTTTATCTCCACTCTGGTTTGTATCAAATGCTGCACTACCTACATCAGCTTATTATTCCTCCTATTCACAACCTATATTTACTCACTTAACATTGCCAGCACAATAAAAATGTTTTAAGTGATTTTCGTTTAAATGACATGTTTTTAATACGTTCTTGGAAATATTCGACTTTATAAGTACATTTTCTTTACAAAAATCGAATTTTTCAAGATATTAATGAGATTTCATCTCTGGGAAAGAATACAATACGTTGAAAACCAGATTTTGAGGATTTCATATGAAAATAACTAATGTACTGCAGTAGGGAGGGAAAAATTATTCCAAGATAGATGTTTAATGTATATAAAAAAATTGCATAATTGAGGTTTGACTGCATTTGGACATTGTTACTCTCATTTTACATTTCGTTTCATTATCAAGTGCATTTTGGTTTGAGCCAAAAGACTGTTTTAATAAATATTTAGAATTGTGTCGGTTGATCATTCCACCTTTAATCGACACACCTCTATTCCTTCTTCCAATCACTTTGAACTCTTAACATTACATTTCATGTCATCATTTCTCTTAATGCACTATGACTACAAATATTTCATTATCATCCTCCACTTTTGCTCAAATGAAAAAGTTCACTGACTTATATCTTTATATCACATCATAATATCAACATTTACCACTACTGATTCCTTGAAAAAATTCACTTCTACAATTTTCTTCTGAACTGCAAATATAATTTCTGCTTTACTAGCGACTACTCTTAATGATGCTACATTAAATATTGCTGGCATATAATCAAATGAAATAATTATAGACGTTATTGCCAACAATAGTATTGCAGTTTTGTGGCTTCCATCCAGTACTATTGTTGGCAATGACGTCTATAATTATTTCATGAAAAATGCCAACGATAACGCACCACAACACCTATATATAATCAAATATTGCAACATTTTCATTTAATTACATTTATTCAAACCTCTGAACTTAAAGTATTACTTTACAAAATTCAGTAATCAAAGAAGTACCAGAATCAAATTTTAGAGCACTTGTCTCCTTGGTGAAACCAAAATTGAACAAATTGACACCCGAGAAGTGATATCAAATTTCAATATGAAAATGTGTTTGAGTCAAATATGCGTACATTAGACTAAGTTAATATCCTCAAACTGGAAAACATGAAAAAAATTAAAATTTCTCAAAATTCAATTTTGAGGGGGAAAAATTAAAAAATTGATTAATTAGGTATTTTCATTGAAAAATTAACATTGCAAATCTTGACACTTCATAAAATACTCAATGAGTAGAGTATATCCCGGAATTGCCCTACGAATAGAATTTTATCCCGGAATTGCCCTCAATAGGTAGACTCAAGCCAGTGCCTGCAATGTATATCTCAAATATAGCAGCAACTTTTTATGAATGCAAATCATCTGAAGCTCTATTTACTATTATGTACATATGCACATATGTACTAAATAAATATGTATTTTATCAAGTTATAAAATTGACCTAATGACCGTCTGCTATTTCCATTATGCCACATCAGGAAAGGACTTGTTACAACGAAAATGTTTACACAGACGAAACTTCAAACACAGGAACTGATATTAGAGATCATATTGTGATTACGACCGATGCAGTGTTAAATAAACTAAAACATTACAAAAATAGATTTGTAGTTGGTTCTGATGAAATTCCAGAAAAAATATTAAAAGATTGTGCACGTGGTTTTGCATTACCTCTCAGTATTTTACTTAACAAATCCCTTTTAACCAACTCTTTTCCAAAAGTACCAGAAGAAGAGTTTCATTATACCGATTTTTAAATCAGGTAAGAGAAATAATATCGCGAACTACAGACCTGCATGTATCTTAAATGTTGACAAAGTTTTATCACAATCGGATGAACAGTATGGCAAAGCATTAAGCATGAACCAACAAACAAACAATGATTTTTATATATTAAATGACGTGTACAAGCCTGAAAATGAAAGATATCATGTTCTTTCAAAACACTGCTTCATATTGATTGAGTATTTGAAATAAATGATAATTACTTTTTTAAATTACTGTTTGTTTTTTTTAATATTGGCTGTTTATAATCCCACAGAACATGTCAAATAAGTAACTTCATATTTTATTTAGTTTGTACATGTCCCCCAAAACAATTGTTAACGAATCATACACTGCAGAAACCTTGTCTGAATACTTAAGATGAAAAAGGTACAAATTGACCAAGTACATGCAAAAATCATTTAAAATCGTATTATCTAATTAAATAAAATTCCACAAATTATTTTGACACGTTCTAACAAACATACATTTTTCACAAAAATATTTAGAAAGTCTCTGTCTTTTTCCATTTTGAAAGGTTTGTGTTTTCTTCATTTTCCCACTGACGTCTCCTGCGCATCATCTTTCACTTTAGGAAAAAACTGTGACAGTTGACCCTAGATAAGATAAGTGAATACATTTTCTGTATAGGCACTTGTCATAGACATGGCTGAAAATAATGTCGTGATACCTAGCGCTTAAGCCCCGAGCTCATAATGCACTGTGCCAGAGCGTACGTGTCAGACATGTATTGTGTAGTGCAGCAATCAAGTTTCAACATGCTCATGGGAAATGAAGCAAGAGGATAAATATAAAAGGCCAGGTGTTCTCAGAAAAGTACAATGAAGGAATACAAGAAATATCAGATAACTAATACATCGCAATAATTCAAGAACATAAAATTACCATTGCTTAGATCTCTCAAATATATTGCGGGCACTCCTAGGTTAAACTGATTTTAATGATTTGATCAAATAACACTAATGATAATAATTGATAGATAGGTGGAATATAAAGAATTTTAACATTTCCTATTCTTAAATTAGTTGAGCTAAAACAACACATAGATTCTACATTCTTGAATTGTTGAAAATGCTTCCATCACATTAACATTTTGAAGCTTTTACCCTAACACTTTAGCCATCACTTGAGAAACGCAAACAATGTCACTAAAAATTATGCAAAAAATACTAATACTTCTAAAAAAGTGTTCATTAAATGAATTAAAGATCTAAATTCATTCAACAAAAATCAGAATGTGCCATTTTATGTGTTTTCTGTTCTATCCGGAAAGGTACATTGGCAGACTGTGAAAAACAAATTTTCATTTGAACTAAATCTATCTTCAACATTGTAGTAGTAGAAAGACAATGAAAAAATTTCGAACTTTCGTAATTTTGGACCTATACCATCTTCACAGGTACTTTACTCTGCTCTAACAAGAAATGTGAAAAGAAACAAATTTGGGTAAGCGTGTGAGCATATGTTTTGTAAAAAAACACTATTTTATATCAGGGGACCCCAAAACATGTATGTTCATTGAAGTCCCACAGTTAATTTTTCACAATATTAAATAATAGTCTCTATACTACATATATTACTCAATATATATTTATGTATATAAGAAAGGTAAAATTACTTACTTCTTCTGGTTGAGGAGTTGTTCCATCCCAGACAGTAGATGGCATTGGAACTTCAGATTCTAAAACAAGAGAATCTTTATATTCTAATGTTTCTCTTCCTAAATGGAAGCACTTGGAAAGTAAATACATTCTGTAAATGACTGTATCCAAAAACCCAAAACCAAAAAAATACAATACATAAAATATGATTGATGATATGATACATACATAAAACCTGCTAACTTTAATTATGTCCAATAAATAAATAAATATAATATAAAATAATATTTTTTGGCTTCTCAGACATTGGTTACTAAAGTAATAAAAAATAAAAAAAAAAGTGCACTGTCCGACAACATTAAATGTATATTAAAAGCATGTAATGACCGAGGTCAGCCAAAAGCCAAATAATGTGTGATCAAAAAAACTGTCTAAAATAAGAAACCTTGAATGCTTTTCTATAATTCAGAAAAAAAAAATGCCCACTTTTTGCATATATGACTAATCTTGTGCTTTTTTAAAATTTATTTTCATTTATTTATGTTGAACTTTTACTCATCTTTCAACTATTTACTTAGTTAAAATGATGGGAAGGGATTCTGGAGCTCAAGAAAACGTGCGCAGATAATCTTTTCCTCCCTACGTCACATACAGTTTTTACTGTTTTTTTGACTGAATAAATCTAAATCTAAATGCTTTCATCAATAAGTTTGACCCATCTATTTTAAAACATTGGAAGCCCATAATTTATACAGTTCTGTATATATTTTTGAGCAATCTTGTAGTAAACCAAACTTTACTAGATACCGATCCACTTTCCTATTTTTCAACATCTCATTCTTTTCCAAGGAATTGAAACTTAACTTGTGCTTCAGCATAATTCATGACGAAACTCCAGTGCTTTATAATTTTCAAAGGGTATTCCATAAAAATATTTGTATAAAATTTGTTTGAGTTTAATTTTATTTATTTTACACATACAAACTGAGAAGAACGAAAAAAATAAATTAGAGAACAAATACCTGTCTGGACAACTTGCTTAGGCTCCTCTCTGTCTGACTTGCCCAATGATTTAGCAACATCTTCAGTTTTTGTTTCATTACTCTCAGCAATCTAAAAACAAGAACCATGAGTAATCACAATAATATAGTAAGTATACAGCACATATCATAAACAATTTGAATTTCAAATTATACTACTACAACTCATATACTAGTTCTCTCTCTGATTTTGTCTATCAAGCAGGCAGTCAGTCTCTCCATTTGGTTGTATGAATCAGTATCTGCCCTGTCTATCACTGTACATCTATATGCAGTGTCTGTGTAAGTTTAACACCTTTTTTTCCATTTGAAAATCCCAACAATTTATCATTGCAAGTCCGTTTCACTTTCTGGCATCTCAGTTCATCTTTCTTCAGAGCAATGAGAAGTAATATATATACATTTTAAACATCTGTAAACTGATGACATACTTTTGAAATTGAAAGAAGGCAAGAAGAAAAGAACCACTTTAAAATTATGCAAAAGTGAATGTGAAAGGAGCTGTGTTCAGTAAAAGAAGTTAAGCTGAGTTCTTAAAGAGCAAATTGTAAGCAAATATGGATTTGAACACGCTCATACAAATTTGACAAATTGGACTAACTGAACTCAATACGCATTTCTTACAAATCTTTGGTTTATATAATTATCTCAAACAAGACTGTTGAATGAAATTTCAGGAACTCAAAAAATTCTACACAACTACTGTATTTACCCGAATATAAGACGTGCCTTTTTCCCGAAATATCTCAGTCGGAAAATGTGGGGTCGTCTTATATTCGCAGAATAAGACAAGTCGGTTGGGATTTAAGTGTTTACATTGCCATCCCATGTACCAAAACACGTACATGTTGACATAATAAACTGCGAAGACGAAAATATCGCGCGTAACATTATATTAACGTATAATTATATTCGCTTTCGTATTCTCGGCATTTGTCGGGCAATTCAGACCGATAATTTAGAATGGGCCGATAAACACAATATCTAACGAATGGCAATGTATCAAATGAAACGTAATAAAATGAATGCCGAGAGTTTGTTACATGATGCGGGTTCGACGAGGCCGTGCGGAACCTCGGTTCGACGACCGGCGAATATGAATCTGCGCCTTGAACAGAAACAGAGGCACGTCAACAAGTGCGGGACAGATACATCTGGAAACAGAAGGGAATGTTCGTAGAAGGCGTCTGATGAAAGACTATGGACGACACAAAATTTAGTCCGTAAACTTTCAAGAGGGGCCTAAAAAATTAGAAAATGTCACAACACGGAAGGCTGACCAAAAAGAAAGAACTGAGACACGTGAAGATGAGGGTAGGACAACAACCATGATTATGATGATAGTAAGGAACAAGAAAATAATAATCAGCAATAATTCTTAACATTGTCATCAACAAGATACTAAGACATTTTGTAATTTTATATTGACTAAACAGTAAGAATTAGTTAAACATTTTAAAAAGTCACAGGAGGCCTCTTCAAAATTAGAGGGTTATCTTATATTCAAGGTCGACTTATGTTTGGGTAAATATATTATTTTTATTTGACCGAAAATGAATGACAGACAAATTGATTTTATTCAGTTATGTATAATAAGTATTAGGGTATCATACTGACAGCCCTTAATGACCCTTATTGTGTGATATGTGACAACAGATATTGAAACTTACATCATTTGAATGTTTTAATTCAAAAGTATCTTATTTTAATTAGTATTTTACAAATAATTTTAATTATTTTTTTTTAAATTATTATTTGAAGTAAATATCACGGTTAAGGAGGCAACTCACTTAACAGAAACAAATTTTAAATGTAGATTTTATTACCAGTAAACTCTTCAGTCACTCACATTTTATATAAGCATTCAATTGTTATACATGAAAAATATTTTAACATACATAATGAAGCTACATATGTTGAATCAAAATATTTATAAACTGTTTTTTCCAAAATTAATTTTTGCGATGAAGTGTGTGGTGGGGGGGTAGGGTTAGGAGTGAAACCAATGTAACCCTGAGTGCTATGAATTCTAGCTCCTCCACAGTGTGTTTTCAAATACAAAGCAAAACCTGCCATGAATAGGCTCATAAAAACATTTCAACTAATGGAGCTTCATTAGCACATATTTTCTCACATTTTTTTTTTCTAAATTTGCAAATTTTTGAAAATTCAGGAAGTTCAGCAAGAAAGAGAGAGAGAGAAATCAAGAAATTTTGATAGACCTCCAGGCAGTCATTGACTCGTTCCTATTCATGTTATCTCAAATAAGACAAATGAGTGGGGGAAATGTAAAAAAAAAAACCAACAAAAATATACATGCACATGTGTTATTATAATTATGTGTGCATTTATGTGCTTTTGCTTTTCATGTTCATTTTTACATCTCCATCATGTAACAGCTTAGTTGTTGTTGTTGTTGTTGTTGGTTTTTTTTTTTTGGTCCATTGTTTTTTATTACTTTTCTAAAAATAGTATTACTACAACTTTGTATGGGGTTGAAAAGAAAATTAATACACATGTGATAAAACAGGCCAACACAATAGAATTTCTTCCTAAGTGGATAGCTTATAACTAAGTGGAAGAAGTTTTATCAAAACGGAGCCATTATTGAGAAAATTTTGTTGAGATTTCATACAAATATATTCAAAATATCCGTTTCAAACTCAGAGAGCATTGAGTTCATTTAAATAGATTGAGGAATATCAATTTTGGAGAAAATAGGCTGAACAGTTGTGAAGCTAGCTTCGACGGCGAGCAAACCGACGAAATGGTGGACCGACTGGCAGGTGGACTGACAGAATGACAGACAGACCAATAGAAAAAGGAATTGACAGACAGACAGAGCAACAGACAGAGGGATAGACAAACATTTTGCCATCAATTGCTTTTTCAGTTTCAAGGAACCACACAACATGAATTCTGACTACACAATGTGTTAGAGGAAGTCATATATACATATATAGGAATAAGATTTATCTACTTCTTTGTTACCAGGACCCGGCAAGAAGAGTATATCTGTCGAAAATTCGCCGTTTGCCAGAGCACAATTAAAATACTTTCTCTTCCTACAAAGAAAGGTTGAGAATGTAAAAGCATAAACAATAAATGCAAACTTTTATAATAATAGAAATGGAAGCAATCTTACCTTGTCAGCTTTTAGTGGCAAACCATCCCATGTAGAAGAAAGAGTAATTGTTGAATCTGCAAAAACACATTAATATCAGTAAACATTAGTCAACTAGTCCATATCCCATGGGCAAAATGTACTAATCAACAATGGTTTGGGAAACATGGTTTGGTAAAACTTGCCTAAATTGACCATATATAGTTTCCTAAAATTTTTCCAATTTAAAAGATGAAAATATTTAAAAGACAAAAATAAAAATGAAATATGATTGTGTTTTATAAAACATAAAATAGTTTTATATAAAACACCACTCAAAATATGCATATGCATTATATTTTAACAAAAACAGTCTTCGCGAATCCCTTAAGATCAGAGAACTAGTACATATGAATTACAGTACAACAGTTCCTTACAAACCAAATACATAAAAAAAGTTGCTGTTCTATAACACTCCTTGTGAATAATAAATATTTAAAGACTGACGCCATCTTCCTTGGAGCCTTCATGTCACCTGACATTAGCTCTGTCTTAAGCAATGCCGAACAGTGTTCCATCTTTTCTCAAACACACAGTATGAGAAAAGATTGAAAAGAAAAACCAAATAGTGGCATTTTTCACTCAAAATTTAAACAATTTCACACAATAATCAAATTGGAACTTTTAATTTTATGAAACCATTTTCACAGACGGTTCAGTTGTCATGGCACTGAACATTGAAAGTGTTCAATGTAAGTCCCAGACTTCACATTCTGAGACACGAACATCACAAATGGCATTTCCATAATGAGGCAGATGCTCAAAGTATGATCAATGATGTGCATAAATGAAAGTTAAGCAAACACATTTCAAAACATCCACTACTTTCTGGGATTTCAAACTCATCTTAATGTTTTCTCCTTCTTTTAATCCATCATACTCCAAAAACACTTTTCTTTAAATTGTATAGTCTAATACACTAGTGCATTGGATGGTGTGCTTAGTCAAATCGTTGCTTCCATATTATTCCATATTACCATTCCCATAGTTTCCTTTTTGATCAATATTATGTGATGTAGCTTTCCACTTCTCTTTATGAACCTTCCACATTTACAAAGGATATTTAGTACACCATAATCATGGTTTGATCAACGTGAACAAATACCATATTTTATGGCCCTTAAGACACACTTTTTTTCTTAGAACAATTGCCTCCAAAAATCATGTTAATCTTATACTGGAAAGTAATACAAAAATATCTAGTGTTTGGCTTAAAATTCTTGCCGGTCTTAAAAATGGTTATGTATTCGATGCCACAGGAAACCTATCTCTATGTGGCAACATTGGATTCAACTGGCAGCAGCCGTGCACCTTAGCAACAAATATGAGCTGTGGAGATTTACAAAATTGCTAACACTGTCTCCCTCCCACCCCGCCATCGCAAACTCAGAACACTGTCTACGCTACGATGCGTCATTAAAATCTATGGTGCTAGTAAACTTGAATTGAAATAACTTGTGCTATCAGTAGCAGCAGAATATTTCTCTTAATAGCTAGTCTCGATGACAATTTTCAGAGATTTTTAAGGGCAGTTCACTTTTTAACTAACCATTTCTTTTTAGTCTGGCTTTGCAATGTAATAATAAAAATGGAAAAAGATGGTATTTTTTAAAAAAATTGCTTAAAAATTAAGGTGCAACTTAATTCGATAAAATACGGTATGCATCGTTTTGTTGTATAGTGTGTATATAAAAGAAAATTTTTATATGCATTTTGCTCTATTATGTTGGTCCATTATTGCAAATGTTTATAGTATCTTCCTACTTTTACAACTCTATGCAAGCAAAATCTTTATCACAAGGTAAACAGCATTTTTTTGAAAGGTAAATATGTCATGTGTACATTAATTGGGTCCATATAACATTGTGTATGTTGCGATGAGTTATCAATCAATATTCAAGTAACATTTTTGACAATAAGAATATCATGCTGTTCATGCAGCCACATGGTAATTTATGACTAATGTTTCCAGAGATACTTATAACTTGTATAGCATCAAAATGCAATCTTGTGATGATTTGAAATTCATGTCATCAAGTGTGAACTTTAATAAATTTCTAAGATCATTCACACATTTAAGACAAATATAACAATCAAAAGGTTAGCTGGAAGAAAGGCATAATTCAGAAAAAACAGTTTTGAAATAATCAAGAAAAACTGTATACAAGCGCTATTTCACACATAAAATAAAAAATTTGTACATATCACACGAAAAATCGTACTAGTAATTAATTGATTAAGCACACAAAATGCACTAAAATGCTCAAATATTTACATTAATTTGAAAATGTTGAATTGTGTTATTTCATGGAACAAGTTAATTTTGAAATAGTTTCCTTCAATGAAAGTCTGCATGTATTTATTAATTTCAGAAATTAATAAAAAATGTCCATCCACAATTAATTTTCATCCATGTTAGTTAAGGTTCTTTAATTCTTGTTTTCTGATTTTTGGAAAAGTTTTCCTTTTTCGTCCTTTATTTTCATCTTCTACACAATGTAAATAAGCATCTGAAGATGTGTCACTCTTATCTGGAGGCTTAAACTCGCTATTATCCAATGAAAAATCAGATATATCAGACAAATTCGCATCTCCTTTATTCACAGACGTCCTACCGCTGTTCTAAACACAGAGAAACAAAATAATGTAAGATTGTAGACGTAATTATGTTACGAAAAAAAAGACCCAATTCGGTATTTCAAAAGCTTCTCAAACACAATGCATTGGGGATAGCATAGTACTAATTGGAGGGGTGGTAGAAAGTGACCTAATGAACTTTTTAAAATATTTTACACATAAATGCCATAATTCAAATGCCCTTCTTCCACACAAACTCATCATTTACATTACAAATGCTCTATGTCTTACCTAAATGAGAAGTTGCATTAGCTGTATTTAATGTTGACTGTTCTCTACCTTCAGGAATATCACCATTGACTTCAGTGCTCTGAATTTTCTCATCTATATTACTTTTGTTTTTGGGGTTATTATTTAAAGATGTATCAGCAAAATTATTAACATCTGGAGAAAGTTCCTCTACCGAAGATGGTTCTATATTCACAAAACTGAAAAATTGAAAAAAAGAACTTGGTTTTTTTATTGAACGTCAAAACAAACACAACAAATGTAAAAAAAATATAGATTTAAGCTTACCCATCTCTAGAAAGAATACCTAAAACACTACTAATATCTCCAGCATTTTCCTGCCGTAATCTTTCTTCTTTCGCATATGATTTTTCTATATTGTAGTCTTCAGCGCCATTTCTTAAAATTTCAACTCTTAAAATACCTTCTCTCGGCCAGTCATCTTTAATGTGTTCCAAACAATTAGTGGGAGTGCGTGAGAAAACAATATGAATGTATGCCAACACAAAAAAAGCAGTAATAGCCTGAAAAACATAAATTTTATTCAATAAAAAATCGAGTAGAAAGACAAATTTCATAGAATATAACTATATACAAAAAGTATCTTTAATAAGATTATTAAATATCAATCAGCAAATTGAAAGAGGAATAGTTCAACCAAAGGTCCATATACTAATTCCCAAAAACAATTAACAAGATATTCACCAGATGGTGGTTGGTGCTTAGCTCTAAATATTTAAGACACTTAATCATTTTCTTATGGGTCAATTTATCAAATACATCATAGCAAAAAACTGAAGGTTCATAATTTTTTAACTGCAGTTCAATCACTTTTTTTTGTTAAGTTTACAACAGTACATTTTGAATACAACATATCTTTTTTTTCTTCTTTGTAATCAAATTTATGTCTTACATACAATACTGGACTTACAATTCAGAAAAATTACTTCAAGTAACTAAGAAGAAGAAATTGAGAAATGTACTGGAGTATATTTATACTGTACAAATAGTACAACAAAAATTGATACAACATACCTTTAAAAGAATAATAAACTCCAGAAACCGTCTTACTGGTCTTGGAAACGTGCGAGCATATGCAAGAGCCGCTTTAAAAAACAAAGCGTGGAATAACCTATCTCTCACATTGATCAATGGATTCTGGTTATTATTGTTGCGAGCTCTATTGTTATTTGAATTGTTGCCTCCCAATGCTGCATTGTCTGCTGCTGGGACGGGCCCATTTCCTAGATCCGGACCTTGGGGTTCGACCTGAGCTCCTCTGCCCCCAGCAGCCTCTGCATTCACGTCATCTCGAGGCATCTTTCCCTCTCAGGCACAGCCCCTCTCGGTGTAAAGTTCAATCTTCAAGAAGTGCTACAAGCTTTTGAGGAGAGCTGGGAGCATTTCTAAATTTGAGTTATATTTCATGATTGCAGAAATACACACTGCAAACAAAAACAAACATTATCAAAAAAATTTAAAAACCATTTCTGAGTACAGGAATAATTATCATCAATCATGATTAACAAAAAATCTCATATATCATGACTATTATGACACCCGAGCCTCACCACTAATATAGACATTTATTTATTTATAGTAACTCTTTATACACCAAACAAATTAATTTTTTTTGCACACAAGAAAATATATTTTATTTTATCAAATTAAGAATAACAAATAAAAATGAAGAGGGAAATGAATGCTTTCCTACACTTGATGATGATCAATCCCCCAGGCAATCCCAAACAAAAAATTTATTTCTATGGACTATTTAGACCCCATTTTAACTCAAAACAGTATTCTCTTATTTTAAATGCAGGATTACCATTCTAATAAAAAGCCTATGCTTAAAAAGCAAGTGTCTTACTTTTCACAAACAATATAGAAAGATTTTCATTTTCATCTAAAAATATGTGAAGCTTAGCAAGCAAAAATATTTTTGGCACTTAAAAAGTTATTAATTAATTTCATTTCTTTTTAAATCAGCAGTGCAAATAAGTAATTGCTTACAATGATTCAACACAGATTCTTTAACTCAATAGAATAATTAATTTCTTAAAAACTTTAAAATTTAAAAATAAAATCTCAACACTGACCAATTATTTTATCTTCATCACCTATATGCAAAAGAGACCAACAATAATAGTTACGTTAAAATTGCTCACAACTTGAAACTTTATAATACAAATGGCAAAATTCAACAATCTGCCAAATATTTTTCAATGCTTCTCTAATTAATTTTTAAATATTTAACTTGTAGAAGTAATAGACATCTTCCACACTGCAGAACATTTGCATTTTATATGTTTATAAATTATTACGTGATAAAAATTAATAAAAACAATTCCCAAATCTTTAATCATCAGTTTTATATAGTTTCATAAGGCTTCCTAATTATTTATTTCATTTTATTAAAAGTAACACAGTTGTTGTATTTCTACTAATTCATCATTTTACCATAAAGGTACATTTCTTTTCAGGAGTAACTAAAAATATTCAATGAATTCACACAGTGTGCTAAAAATTCTCATAAGAAAACTAGGGTACTAATATCATATTCAGAAGGGCAGACTTATTAAAAAAATGTTTTCTTCTTTCACACTTGTTTTTTCAAAAGAAACTTATAATATGAATTACACCTCGCCAATAAAATTAAACTATTAATCTAATCTCAAAACAAAAATTCAAGAAAGAAAATAGCTTAAAATATACCAAATATTTTAATTACAAGGAGTAATGCATATCACAGTAGTGACAACCATGAATTTATTGAAATTACATACTAATGGATAAAAATCCTTAAATTTTCTCCTACCCACTGTACGTTTTTTTACTACATTTGGCATATTTCACGTCATTATGTAAACATACTGTTAATTAAAATTTGCAATTCTTTCTGCAGTGTCATCTGTAACTTCTACAAAATCACTTTAAATAACTTAAACTTTTGGGAATGTAAATTCAGCATTCTTCATTTCAAAAAGCCAAGAAAATAAAAAATTGGGAAGACTGCCTTTTCACATCCATTTCTCGTCTATCAACAATAAAACGAGTTCTCCTTGCTAACACACTTTCCTGTCATCTTCAACTAAACAACACAACAGGATTTCTTCAGTCAAGTCGAATTTATCCTGCGGGTCTGTTAAAAACGAAATCATGCATCACCACATTATATCAATGTCAAATTCCTAACCTGTCAAATTCCTCTCAAAAAATTAATAATTTGGTACAAGTTTGTGACATGATTCGTCTCATCAACACCGACACACTCCACTTTCACATGCCGCTTTAGAATTAAATCTTGTAGGTAATGGCATCAGCGAAATAAATTGTGAGGAACTATGCACATTGAAAACACAAATAATTGCTTTTTCTCCAGCAGTTTACCAGGGCCCCTATAACTCCCATATTAACGTGGTGGAGACCATTACGGTGGCGAGCTCTGCTGCATCGCCTTCTTTACTATGAAAACCTAAAACACCGAAACTAGCTACCA
>BOPP01000159.1:249100-268004 GCA_017312745.1 Gryllus bimaculatus | reverse complement strand
AAGGTAAATCTGTAGTGTTTTCCCAACACAGTATCTACAGATTCTTAAAGAAAATTACGTAATTTAAATAAAAGGCGTCTCGCAACCCTATTCATTAATTTTGTAGTCATGCATTATTGAAGAATGACAGACCTGAGGCGTGAACAAAGTTCATTTCTCTCACAATATGCATTTAATTTCTTTAAAACATGCATGCGATTCAACGAAAAATATTAAAGACTTCAAGTTTGATTATAATACTCATAATATCAATTAATATGTTTAGCATACACAAGACAAACCTTCAATTTGTTAGTTAAAATAAAGGCTTGGGGCAGCAGAAAGGTAAGCTACCAGCTACAGAACTTGTAACAGCTTCCAACTCTTCATTTGAAAAATAAACTTACAATTCTTTTAAGGTAGGGAATAAGCAAGCATAGGAACAACATTCAAAAATTTCAATTTCTTTTATCTTTTATTCATCTTTACAGCTTCACATTCAATATACAGATTATACAAGGCAGTTTTGACACTGAGTATTTATGAATTTACAATTTTATTTTATTACAATTATATTTGTTTTGAGCAGACTGCATTTTTACTATACACTGCCAATAGCATATTAACTTCCAAATATTGCTCCAAAATAGTGTGTACCATGGTTCATCAAAATACATAATTGGCTGCCTCAAACAAAGTCAAAATTTTCATTTCTGTACTAACACAATTATCAAAATTATTAATTATTATTCTTTCTATTATAATTCTCTCTACTTTCCATGAAGGGGCACTCATCCGCATCCATATAAGTAATATTCTACATATAACTGAAATAGGATGGTAAAACTAAAATTAACAGAGCAAACAGAATAAATAATATTAATAATATTGTTGACTTTATATCCCAAATTACAAATGACACAACCTTCACACATTTACTGCCCAACATAGATATAAATAATGAAGGTTTCTTGGCTAATAAATAAGTCTTATATAGTTTTTACTATACTGTAAGGAAATACATATAACGGCTAGGAGCACTTGTAAAACTTTATAACATTTACAATAAATAACAAGTTGTTATAAATATTTTTCCAACAATTAATGGACAATATTCAAAATAAATATGAACAGCATTGCGAGCAATTAGAGTGTAAAATGTTTTGAAGAAAGTAATTACAGCGACTGCAAAAGCAACATTATCTCTGGTTTGAGATACATGGATTGTCCAGCTGATTCATTTGGTAACAAAGTCTCCCAAGTAAATATTAAGATACTGGCAGGAACCAAGCGTAAGTCAAGCAGAGAATGATCGTAATCTTCTTCAGTTAACCTATGTCCAGTAGCCGTAGATAAAATGAAAGGTCGATCTTCATCAATAATGTTTTCACTGACAAAAGTGCGTACAGCATCTACTTTTTCATACACCGTAAATGTACCCTACCAAAGAAATAAACCATAAAATAAGCACATAATATGGTACCACTAAATAAAGATTCAAAATCACATACATACTTGTAGAAACACTCCATCTGGAAAGCGAATTCTTATAAGAGCATATCTGTATCTTCTCATTTCACGCTGCTCTTCCTTTTCACGCATTGCTTTTGTTCTCAACATCATACTCTTTTCAATTGCCTCAGCCCTGAAATATAAATAGACTTAAAATAATTCCATGAGAAAATTCATACTCCAAAATTAATTGAATCCCAATCATTGCAAAGTACATTATTTTTACAAATATCATTGAAGATATAACCAATTTATTATATTCCTAATTCACAATACATGTGCAAGGAAAACTAAACATGAAGTTCCAAGTAAAACATCAATGATAATAATACTTTGCTCCCAAACCACTGGTATTTTTAAAATAGGTTTAGTTACATATTTTAAGAGCTTCACCATTGATGTTTAATGTCCAATAAACATTAACATTTGCATGCATGGGAAGAATTTAAATTGGCAGTGGCAGTGTTTATTAATTTAAAAAGAACATTGAACTGACAAAACAAAGTCAGAAAAACAATTAACAAAACAGTTATTCTTAGACTGGATAATACAAAAATTATAGATTATTTTCAACAACACTATGAAAAAAAGAGTCTTGTCTAGACTTAAAATTTCACCTCCTTTTCCAACTCTTCACCCTTGGTCATGTCAGTCTGAAGAAAGATGTTCAATTTGAAATTTAAAAACATCAATTACAGAACGTCTATGAGAAAAAATCAGCTTTAATAAATCAATTTTCAAACATTGACATCAATGTCACATCTATAGTTCACAAAGCCAAAGGAGTATCTTAGAATTAGCACATAATTTGTAAAAATGTTAATATTTATTAAACAGCTGCAGAAGCGATAAGAAATAATACTGTAACTTCATGTATTAATTGTATCTTATATAATGCAATACACAGAAACTTGAAGAGGTGTTATATAGTAGTTTTGTTCTTCACTTTCTTTCTGTTGAAAATCTTGCACAGAATATGAATTGAAAAACTATCATATTAAAACAATTACATCCAATAAATAAAAATTTCACATAAACTTTAGAACACAAATTAACATCTTAATAAATTAAGAAAATGTTTATAATTAATACATTTCAATAAAAATTAAAAATTTTTGAACATTCCACTCCACACATTTTTATTCATTGTCAACTTCTCAATACTGTACTATAAACTATATTAAAACTGAAATACCTTGAGTGATAAGAGAGATCATTTAAAATAAAGTTTTCTAGTCAATTTTAAAAAATCTTTCATGAAAACAGCACGATTGGAAAAAAATATACATGCATATATGGTAAAATCTGCCTAAGTCAGAATCGATCAGGACAAAAAAGGATTCCTGTTCACGGAAGTTTCCGTTTTATGCAGGGTTATCTATTTTATGACACTGGTTCTATTGATATTTCCATCCTGAAACTTGAAAAGTACAAACTTTATCGCAATTATAAAAAGATGTTAACATATGGAAGAAATCACCAATAAATTAATATTAAACATATATCTGACAACTGAAGGGAAAATCTTCGCAACTAGTGCACTAAAATAATATTTTTTCGAACATTCATTAAGAGCTTTTTGCTTTTTGGTTTCCTACTGACTAACACCTTTTTTATTATGTTTTCAGAAGTTGAAAAACACTAATATTTAAAGTTTTATTTTTCTTTCCAAACATCGGTAAACTAGTTGTGAAGTTCGTAAAAATACACCATCTCACTCTCTAGTGGCTGTAGCCGGACTGCTCGCCGTCTCTTCAATGCTCAATGCATCACAGCCCAGAGAACTGTCTTTCTGACACACTCACATGGCCTTCGCTAATGTGGTAACCCCTCTGAGGGGTTAGGTTTCTCACTGCAGGGCCGAGAGATGTGTGAAAAGAAGTTATGCTCATACAAACTCCCATGTTCAGAGCAAGGAGGGAGGGAATTCCCCTACCATGTACACCTTGAAAGACAAGCAACTCCAAGGTCGAATTATAGGCTGACAGTTGAAGTCCCTCACCTTCACTGTCCAGCTGCCATGACAAACGCACATCACAGGGATACAGAAATTAAAACAGACTTGAGGATGCATTTATTCCATTAAGAGATTCTCATGTCTCTCTGTCAATTGCATTAAATTCACAGAAGTTCCATTTTTATAATGTTTTCTTTCAATGCAGGACATGCAAAACCTTTCTGTTTCCACATTGGACAGGTTCTGTTTTATGAAAATGGCCATATTACTTTACAGCCCGGAGAAATTTTCTTGTTAAGGCAGGTTTCCAGCTTGTACAGTTTCTGATTTAGACAGATTTTACTGTATATTTGGTTGAGTAAAAGTAATGTAAAAAAATTCTTCCAAATGTGGGCAGGTGGGTGGTTTGTGAAAAACACATTTCCTTAAAAGTTTTTTAAATAAACATTTTTTTTATATTTCTTAATTTTTGTATGAAAGATACATATGACAAGTGATGAGCTAAAGCAATACCTCAGCTGCTGCTCTCTCTTCAACTCCTCTGCTGTTACACTAAAAAACACTGGAGGTAGTTCCACTCGCTCGGCCACTTGTGATGGTAAAAGAACTTGAAGATTGCGGTCAAGTTCCAAGGCAATTGGTTCAGCCGATTTCAGGGCATCACACAAAATCTTAAAAAAGGCAAAATCTTAGTATTAATTTTATCGAAATATCTTTGTAAACTGCAATCAAAAGATGTAAGTCATGATTCCACTTCAAATCCGTTTCCAAAACTTCTTACTAAAGAAAAATTTCCTTTGCTGAAAAAATATCACAGCACAGAAAATACCGCAAAGACTAACTCAACCATTACCCTGATATTCCACAGACCCGTTCATGAAGTGTTTATGAACCATCACAATGCAGATGTTAGAAATGGGGGTTCAATAGGGGTAAATAATGGAAATATGATTTTGTCATTCTTTCCTCACTTTGGCACTTTATATTGCAAGTTTGGTTTACTGAGGCAAATTAATATTATGCTACCTAATGTAATTCATATTCTCTACTACGTAATGTACTACAAATATTTATAAACATTGTAATTTATTATTTTAGTTCAATTTCAGAAATCTATTAGTATGAGATTATTCTTAAATCTGATATCTAATATGTTTTGATCCTTTACAAATGTATTTCATGTGTTTAAAGTATATATAGCTTTAAACATTGAACAAAATAATGTAGTGTGTTTTTTCCCCCGTCATGTATAGGTAAGAAATTTCTATGCCTAAAAAAATTTCAAAATAGTAAAAATATAAATAAAATAAAGAAAATATGTAAGCATTTTATAAATATTTTAGTCAACTTAATATTTATATTTCACAGAAGTATTTTATTTTACAAAAACAGAAACAAACTTACAAAATGCTACATGCAAAAGAGGAAATTAAATCCACAAGAAAAATGGTATAATATAAATATAATACACTCAATAAAAGAATTTAAACAACATTTAATACGGTTTGCGATTGGAAATAAAATAGCTGACTGGGCCTCTGGATCAGTAACTGCTGAGATATGCGTGGCAAAGTGAGTAATGAAAGGCGGGGCGAGGTGACTTAGTGACCCCACTCTGTGTCTTATTTCCTTTGCAACATATTTCTCAAAAAGGACAGGAACCATTAGAAAGATAAGCAGCAAGCAACACACAGAGCTTTCCAAGAAAGATGTCAAAAAAATCAAAATATTGTATGTGTATCTATAAGGTAACTGAGCTCCTAAACAACGATAGGGATTCTCAGGCACTCTGTGCTCCTACTCCTGGGTTCATTATATTGCATGATAATGAATTACTTTTCACTTTCAATTTTTGCAAAAAAAAACATCACACACACACACACACACAATTAATAATACAAATTTTTGAATCTCCATTATGATAGTTCATGAATATCTAGTGACATTTGTTTGCTATCTGGTAATAACATACTAACTAAATTTTCATTAATGATAACTGCTTTTTGAATGCATTGACTGCTTTAGAACTCCTATACTGTAATACCAAATTATGACTCGATCAGAAAACATGCTTTTATGAGAAAATCATCTTTGTATTCCAGCTACTGTAGTTCACAGAACGACAGGTAGGATTTTTACAAATATTTTTTTGATATTATGGACTACCAAATCATGTATCTCAATAAAAACCTGGAGTTCAAGTATTTGCATCAATACATAACCTACCATACATACACAGCACATATGTGTTTATATGAGTGAGTATGCTTTGTGTGTGTATATTCATGTTTATGCATGTGTGTACATGGATGTGCACATGTGATATGTGTGGACACATGCGTGGGGGTATCCAGGAAGGCATACACTCATTAATAAATAAAACAAAACATTTCAAGTTTCAAATAAAAATTCTGTTTTCAAGGATTGGAAAATTCAGATGTATTTCAAGGTTTCTGGGGATTCTAGCTTCACTGATCACACTAAAATACCTTGTAAATACACAACTGTAATCCTCACCACATAGAAAGCAATACTAGTGTGATTAGAATAGAAAAAGCAAAAAAACATGGTCAAACCTGTAAATTTTCCACACATTCACCAACATCCTCAGTGAAAACAAAGAAATCTTCCTCTCCTTCACCATGAGGCAATTTCATTACATCAAACCCTGCAGCAAGAAGAAAATCTTGTGCTCCCTCAATGGGGGCAACCCTTTCTTGGTAAACCTTGTTAGTTAAACGAATTTTCCTATATTTCTCTTCAGTAGGGTTATGAATGATGTTTTCTAGATATTTGAAAAGGGTTTCAACACACATTTCAACCTGAAAAGCAATAATCATCATATTTCAAAACATCAATAACACAGTTCTTAATTTCACAATTTTGAATAACTTTCATACCTTCTCTCTATTTTTATTACAACTTTGAATAATAAGGCAGGCTGTAAGACCTCTTTCTTCTTCCAGTTGTTCATATAAAAATTCTCGAATCTTTTTATGCCATTCATCCTTTGTGAGAATATCAGAACCTAAACACAGAAATATCACCTACTTTTACTGTATAAATGTAAGAAAATTCAAGTTAAAAAATGATCTCTGTACTCACCTATCATTGGACACTTAAAAAACACTCCTTGAACAGCAAAGTGAGTAGAAGTTTCAATTACAACTGCTTCAGTTTTAGTTTCAACTTGGGGTGTTTGAGATTGTGCTTTTTTTTCTGCTTCTAATTCCATGCGCACTTGAGCCTGAATGGCAGCAAGAGACCTGAAATCAAGTTTTCATCACCTATAAAAAATTATCTTCAAAATCCTCAGAAATTCTTCTACTTTTCAGTATTGTTCTATTATTACATAGTTTTATGGTATCTTAAGATTATATAAGACGATTATAAATTAAGAGAAATAAAATAAGGAATTTTATTACAACTTTACATTATCATTAACATTGTTGTATTTACTACAGATTTTGTACACTTTATAATGAATATAATTAAATATAATTGAACTATAAATGTAGTACATCGATTACTGTTTGATGCTGGTAAAGCCAAGTTATATAAACAATAAACTTTATTATTATTATTTTTATTATTATTATTATCATCATCATTATATTAAATTATAACCAAAGAATCTAGAAAATGAAATTAATTTACAATGAAAATAAATTCTCCTCTTGTCTTCAATAAATTGACATGATTTTTTAAATCCTGCATTAAGCGAAACAAATTCTTAGTAGATCACAATAAATTTCTTATAGTTTTTAACAACTGTTTCATACACACATATGAGCATTGTGTGGATGTGTTTTTTAACAAGTTTGACAATCACATGTAGTAATTCTCTATGAAAATGTATCTTAATATACAGAAATGTTTGACAATTAAGTGTCAAGCACCAAGGCATTTTCTCAACCCACAATCAAGCAATCCAACATGAATACTAAATCATTTAAATAATCAAAATGAAGATACAATCTTGTACTAAGCTCTAGAACAATAAACAGACATTTGATATTAGAGGCACAATTTTGGACTACAAGATATATATTTGTTTCACAAAATGTTTAAGGAATTTTTGCTATTACTTATATTAGCTCGGTTTTTAATGGTTAACTTTTTTATTTATAAATATTTTATGCAGTGGTGGAAATGACCACTCATTGTCATTCTAGGGTGGCTATCTATCTAGTGTTAATTAATTTAAGTATTGTTTAATAAGAAACTAACGTATTAAACGCAGCTTGATCATGCCTCCTTCCTCCTCCCTCCATCCGAGCAAGAGCTGCAGCAGCCGCTTGCTTCGCTTCTGCTGAAGGAGCAGAACGTGATCCACTGCCACTATGTTGATGTTTGGTAGAGTGTGGCTTCGGCTGATTGTGACTAGACTCTTCATTAAGTCGATGTCCTGGACCAGCCAATTTGAACTTGGCATCTGCTTTCTTCTTTTGAAAATATTTCTTGATTTTGTCAGCCATTTCTTTTTGATATCCTATAATTGACACTAAACCCTAGGAGAATGTTCTTTTGGAAGTTTTAAAAGTGATACACTATTTTTCAGCTCTTGTATAGCACTAGATGTGGCTGCAAAACAAATTTAAATATATAACCAAACCTATTTACTGCCAAGAAAGTGGTTTTACTATCCACATAAAATAAACAATCATATTCATTTTCAATATTTACAACACTTACGTGGTCTCATAAATCGTTCAAATATTTTCTTGCCGAAGATCTTCCAGGAAATGTATATCAGAATCACATTAGTACATAATATTACAAGAAATCCTTTCAAGAGCTTTATCTGAAATTCGTCAAAGGCTAACCAATTGATGAAACTATCGTAACAGTCGTAAACCAGGTGGAAAGATAAACTAGTCGGTAGAGTAAAATTTGAGGCTAAATCTAAAATATGAGTGACAGTGCCAATGAGTTCCAAGACATACGATCGTACTATGTCAATTAGAGAAGAGCTGGGGAAAGATTCATCACTGACCGCAATCATTACATTCACATTTCGAATTCAACCCATAAAATATTAAAACTATCCACTGAAATTCACATCAAACTACAAAGATAAAAAAAATAACACCGTCAAACATTTACATGCATGGTCACTCACGCCTGATAATACCAAATCGAGATTTAGTTTCATGCACTCCAATGAAATTCGTATAAAACTTTACACAAGCACGTCGTGTCGACTCGATATTTATCCAACAGCTTACAATCATAAGGAATTTTGTAGAGTTATGTTGTCAGTTTTACTTCTCGTTCAAGAATGCCAATTGACGAAACAATAAATTATATAAAAATCTTTTAAAAAGTCAATTGTTTTGAAATTTTGAATATTGTACATTCAACACTTTTAATATTTTACGAATCATTGGATTTTATTTTCCTAATATTCATAAGTAAAAATATACTGTTTCTATTTGTGTCAATGTAAGAAACTTATAAGTCGTTGGGTTGGCTTCAGTTGAATTATAGTTGTACACAAAGATTATCAACTCGACTGTACTACTATGTAACAAAATCACCAAAATTTGGAAGGTGTCTGATCAGATGGCACATTATACACATTATACGTGCACATGTGGTTATTGTTTTCACGTGTTTTCAACATCATGATTTTATAACAATACTAATTGTGTTGGAAGCTATATAATTCGTATATTTTTGACCAAGTGATATTTATTCTCTATTTCACGAGTAATATCAAAAAGAAAACATGGATTTGTTTATTATGAGAAGGTAACCTAACCTGTACTAAAATACATTTTTGTTAATACTCCTGTTGAAAATTAGTATTATATTATTTTAGTATATTTTAAGATTTTTAGATATATAATGAAAATTAATATTTCGCTCTGAAATTGAAACTATTTTTCACACATCAATTATAATTGGGTAATAAAGTTTTTAGGGTACTAAAGATGGTTTTCACTTGTATTTTGTTTGAGAGACCATATTTAAAGTGTTTTTACTGTATAATTAATAATTAGTGAAATAATGGATAAGGAATTGTTATATCAAAAATGTATCCCTTGAAACAATATGAAATGATCAAACATTCACGGTGCTTTTTCACCAGCAGTGCAGTTAATAGGCTGAACCATTTATACGTTTATTTACAAATAGCCTGTGGCTAATTTAAATATCAATATCACATTTCACAAACACAGCAGCCCAACTGCATAGTTTTAACAATTATTAACAATATAATTTACACAATTTATAACAATGATCCTTTAACAGTTCTTCAAATAATAAAGTCAATATAATCAAAAAAATAATTCTTTAACAATACAAAATATTCTAATACTAATTTTCCTACTTTCAATACTTTCCAACCAAACAACTTATTCTTCTTTAAATTCTTCAACTGACCCAGATACCTTTATCCTTTGTTTCTTCATTCTTCTATCCTCCTATTCTTCATTTGAATATATATCTTGTATCCAAAGCATATGAAAATGAAGTCAAAGTTTCTTTGCTTGTGTGTAGGTTTTTTGCCATTATCATTATCCTTGCAGATTTCGTACATTTATAACTCAACAGAATGTTAGGCTCTCCAATCTTAATGCTTTTAATGAAAACTATAAGAAAATAGTATAAAGAGGTTAATAATCTTCCTCCTATATATTTGCAATAGAAGTGTGCTGTAATTTTATTTTATATTATAGGTTTGGGGAAGAGAGTGAAAAAGAACCAGTTAATCAAGAAGATCATCTCTCTTCATTATTAGAAAAGATTGAGGAACGAAAAAAGAAGCGAGAGAAGTTAAATGAGCTTCAAAAGCAAAGAGAAGAAGCTCCCTCAGAAGAAAAGAGGCAAGTAATTAAACATGTTCATGTTAATGAAAAAGAAAAGAAGAGGAAAGATAAGCGGAAACACAAAACTGAAAACAATGAAGCACTTTTAAATGATACTAGTGAAAAGTCAGAGAGTGGTATTGAAAGCCCTACAAAAAAGAAAAAGAAAAAGAGAAAAAATGTAGAACTTGGTAATGATGGACCGTTGGATGAACTTGAAATTAAAAAAACAGAAGATGCCTGTACTAAAGTACAATCTAAAGTTCCACAAAGCTTTACCATTATAGGGACAGATAAGTTCTCAAAGAAATCGAAGGTATGTTGAGTGAATCGAGATCCTGATTAATTTCATTTTCATATTGATTGTGTTTTACTGACCATATTAACGATTTTTGTAGGTTAAACGTGTTTTGCCCTATTGGCTTGCACATCCTAATGTTGTATCAGGAAGTATGACAGATATCAGCAAAACTATTTATGACATACCAAGTTTAGATAAAGATCTTGTGAAACGACTGGAAGAAAACAACATCAAATACTTTTTCCCAGGTTGTTAGTCTTGAAGAAGTTATATTTTATGTAATTTACTCCAACACTGTTTAATAATATTTTCTACTTTTTCTCTAGTGCAAAGTAAAGTCATTCCATGGCTTTTAGAAGCTCACAGAAAACCTTTGCAGTACAGACCCAATGATGTGTGTATATCAGCACCTACTGGCAGTGGGAAGACATTGGCATTTGTTTTACCTGTTATTCAGGTTGCCCTTGATTTTTTTCCTTTCCTTTTTTTTCTTTTCTTTTTTTTTCTTTTCTTTTTTTTTCTCATAAAAAACAATTTGCACATGCATGACATTATTTCCAGGCCTTGAAATCCCGAGTAATGCGACATGTGAGGGCTCTTGTTGTGTTACCTGTACGTGATCTCGCTCTCCAGATTTTTGATGTATTTAAAGAGTATTGTAAAGAAACTGACCTGAAAGTTATTCTTTTAACTGGACACTCATCTTTTGTTAAAGAGCAGCAAGAACTTGTTAAAACAAGTAAGGACTTTTTCTTATCTTAAATTCCCGGCCCTTCCATCTAATGAATGTGTCTTCTTATCGGAAGTAAATGTCTTTCTTGTTTCAGGCTCCATCATTGGACAATACAATGCCGTGGACATTGTTGTGACAACTCCTGGTCGGTTAGTAGAACACTTAATAGACACACCAGGTTTTTCTCTGAAGTTCCTTCAATTTTTGATTATAGATGAAGCTGATAGAGTTGTGGATAATATTCAGAATGATTGGTTGCATCATGTTGAAAAGCACGTATCTAGTGATATTACAGGTATTTTGATTATCAACAAATAATGTTATATTGCATATAAACTTTTTAAAATATTCAAAAGAATGCATGGAGTTTGTTTGTAAATAGGAAAACAGACAGCACTGAGTAGCTTGTCATTACAAGCAATGATTCCATCTCCTCCTCAAAAGCTTCTATTCTCAGCAACTTTAACTCAGGATCCAGAAAAATTGGAAAAATTAGGACTGTTCCAACCAAAGCTTTTTACAACTATCGTTGGAGAGAGGGATGCAGGTCAGAAAAGAAAATTAATAACAAAAATTGAAATTTAGTTTTTAATCAATATTTATAAATGATTTTACGAAAAGATTTTCAAAGTATTTTATTACAGATGTGCAAGAATCTACTACTGAGGTTCGTGGAGACTTTGTTGGGAAGTATACTACTCCTGCTGAGTTGACTGAAAAATGTTGTGTAGTTGATCCAGAACTCAAACCTCTTGTTTTGTATCACTTGATATCCAATGAAAATTGGAAGAACGTTTTGTGTTTTACAAATTCACAAAAAAATACCCATCGTTTAGCTTTGTTGTTGAGATATTTAGGTGGAGGTTCCTTAAATGTTGGTGAAATATCAGGAGCATTGAGGCGAGATCTCAGAGATAAGACAATACAGAGATTTTCTTCTGGAAAATTAAATGTGTAAGTGTAACAAAAAATACTTATTTATAAAATTTGTTAATTAAGATATGCAAAATAAGTTATTTTTATTTATAGACTTGTAAGCTCAGATGCACTGGCAAGAGGAATTGATATACCAGATGTGGATTACGTTGTTTCGTATGATGTGCCAAAGTTTGTCAAAACACACATTCACCGGATTGGGCGTACTGCAAGAGCTGGAAGAAAAGGAACTGCCGTTACATTTCTCGAGAAAAAAGAGGTTTGTTCATTAGGAGAATGCATGAGCCTTGGTTTCATACAGCTTAAGTTTATTCACAGCAGCGTATTGAAGAAACATTATCTAATATTTAAATTGCACCTTTATGTTTTCAAATTCACGGGTGCTCATTTAATTGTTTTTTAAAAAATGCAATTTCTGTTGCAATCTCTGGATGTTGATTGCTATGATAGATTATGAATAGTGTCTTCCAGACAGTAATGTAATAATTTTCATGAACTGATGTATAGTCAACAATATTAACACTACTTAACTAATAGAGTTGCAAGAAATTATTATTTATATCTATTATTATTGCAATCATTTCTATTTGTAATCATATCAGATACCTGATTTCTGGTGGACTATACTTTTAGATTACACTTTAGTCACAAACCAGATATTTGAATTCAAATTTGTAATGCTTTAAAAATGGTTTTGTAACCCCTTTATTTTATACTTTTGCCAACTCTTTGAATTTGTTTCAAAATTCAGCCTTTCAGTATTCACTGGTGGGCATGTATAACCCAAAAATGTCAGGTACGTTAATACCTTGCAGTGCTACTACACGGTACAGACTTTCTCATACAATTTGTAACAATTGTATAAAGTGATAGGAAATGCACATACCTCTATTATTCCAATTATTGTGTGCAAATCTCATCATTATGTAAACTGGTGAAACTCAGTGAACCATGTTTTCTAAAATCTAATTTGCAATGGAAATTGGTCTTTTTCTTGTATACATGGCCATTAATGTGCATAGCTTTAATTTTTAGTTTTAAAAAATTCTCTTTTTGAGAAAAACTGGATTTTTTAAAAAAAAATGTATTTTTTAATTGTCATTGTTTCACTTACAGTTAAGCGAAAACTAGTTGTATTTGAAAAAATTATACATGATCTCTTTTATAGACCTGTTTTTAAAGAACTCATTTTAGTAAGGAAAGTATTTTCAAAAATATAGTTTGGAGTCCAAAAAAAGAGTTAACTTATGCAGTATTTTAAATTTCCAACATTTTTTTAAAAATTTAACCTGCACATGGTTATAGGCACACTCAATTCAAGAAAAAAAATTGAAAAAATAAATTTGGAGCCATTATTGAGCAAATTCCAAAAATATCTGTTGATTCATGTAGAGATACATTTCCAATTGATAGATCTGCAACATCCCATCGATTGTGAAATGTCCGTAGTGTTGAAAATTCAGTGTATGGTGTAGATGGCAGTGTTGTTCACAGACGCATGGATGGATGGACAGATGTTTTGAAACATTTATCTCAAAAACACTTTTTCAAGATTAGAGACCCCCAATATATGTATTTCTGTCAAGTATCTTGACAGCAGTGTTTACACATTCCATAACTTTCTTAATATAGTAAAACCCTGGTAATCCAAACTAATTGTGTCTGTTCAAATCCGATCCATAACAAAATGTATCGTGCATAAACATCTATATCTATAGGATTACCAGAATGTGCAACATAGCATGTGATGTGAGAAAATGACAACGTAGCATAGCGATTGCATCATCAAACAGATTCAAGTCCTTACAACATAAGGAGGTTACTGATTTCGCAAGTTCCTCTAAATGAAAATTACTTCTACATGAACATGTGATATACACTGTACTTACTAGTGCAATAAATGTTTCATTTTGACAACTTGTTTCAATACTTAGTTGTTCAGTTCTACAGTAATTATAAAATACTTTCTTTACATTACAAATAAGCATTTTATTTACTTTGTTCAATTTTTCTCCATCTCGAATTTTGTTTGGATTATCTGAAATTTTGGATTTGTGGGGTTCAGATGAGTTAGGTTCTACTGTATTATGTTTAGGAGAAATTAAAAATTATGTGTGTAATAGTGTAGTTAATTAGATATTAGTTTAAAATAATTGACTTTATGTTAATAGAGTAATAATAAATATGTCACTATATGTTTAGGAGAATTACATTACATTATAATGATAGATTCATCAGAATAAAATAATTCAAACATATTTACTGTTTAATGGAACACAATCATTTAACCAACCATCCACATTAATACACTCCTAATGGAATAAAATCTTTGGGAGGAGAAACATGAACTAAGAGAGTAAACTTTATTTTTTTAAACTGTTTAAAATATAAGTAATTATTAGTTTTGAAAAAATATTTACCAAAATGTTGGAATGAAATATTTTACGCTTTCAATTATTGATAATTTGCCAGTCATTTTTCAGAAGCAATTAAAATTACAAAGTTTTTTTGTTTCATTTGAAATTATTGTGACTGACATTATTCAGTATGATTAGAATGGCTGAAGAATTACTGTTATCTAAAAAGTCCTTTCAAAATATTTAATAATTTAAAATGTACATAAATTATGATGATTGCCTTTAGCATTTATTTAAACATTGAAAGCATATGTGGAAAACATTCAGTAATACGTATTTATCACTAACTGAAATTTGATAGAGCGAGAATAAAACTTTTCAAAATATTATCATTTAAAATAACTGGGATTGACTTAAGGAGAATCCATTCACACTTCATTTGAAGAAAACTGTTGCCAACCTAATAATCATATGTTTTGATGAGTCTTATTGCGAACCCATGCTGCCCATGGTGTATGTGTGTGATGTCTTCTTTGGCTGGAGCTAGAGGGAGACCCCATTTCTTTTCCTTTCCAAACATTGCACAATTGCTTAACTAATGTTTGTAGTTATTTAGTTTTTAATAAAAACGTATGGGATATACACAATGCTTAATGTAAATCCCGAAGGCTGCAGTCTCTCTGTAACATTGGAAATATATCAGATCAAATGAAGGTTGTTTTATGTTAATCGCATAGGCCAGAGCCTATGTGAAATTAGATAGACGTAGCGAAGTGTATGTTACAAGTTTGAGGTTGAAACTACTATGCCTTTCTGCTTGCATTTATTCGTATTTACAAAAACACACTACACATGATATGTTAGTTAAATCAATCCACACTTCAGTTTTAAAGTCCATGAGTTTGGTACAGTGACAAAGGACAAGCAAACATGTCATCTATTCCCAAAAAGTAAACTAGTATATCCTTTAAAATTATAAAAACATTCAAATTGTTATTTATATTGTTTAAAAATGAGAGGAATACAATGAATTCAAGTTAGATGCTAAATCATTAATGATTTATCTTTGTCAGAAAAAGTGAATTGTATTACTCCAAAAAAAATTGTTTAGTGGTTTGTATTGGATGTTAGTGTGCCTATAGTGTTCCCAAAATTGCCTGTAATAAATATTAAAAATAGACTATTTCAAAATGTGGGGAAAATGTTTTTGAGAGTATATAACAGTATTTCTTACTCCCTTTTTACTTTCATATTAAAAGATCAATAACAAAGTGTGTACTTTTCTGGTAAAATTAAAACAATTATTGACTGACAATATAGGAAGCTCTTTCTACATGACTGACTTTACTTTTACATACAGAAGATTTATTTTCCATCTGGCTCTTTTCATCATTTCATTTTATTTTTATTTGAATTCTGATTCATAATCTAAGAGCAATGTAATTTCAAATTTTTACTTACATGAACTTGATGCTTTAGATCTTGGTACATTTTAATTTGAGCCTTCCTTATTCTTGGTTTTTGATGTTCTTCGGATTTTGTCCACTTGTTGATGTTTACATTTTTTTAAATTTTTGTAGGTGAACAAATTTAAAGTTATGTTACAAACTGCAAGTAAAGAAAATGGTGTCGAAGACTTCTCTGTGACACATTCTGATTTGGAATATTTAGAAAATGATTACAAGAATGCTCTCACAGCTCTTCAACAAAATCTCCAAGTGAGGAACTAAGTCTGATCATTAATATAAATAATCATATTTTCTTCATTAGTGTAAACGCTAGTAAGTGCCTTTCAAAATGTTTTGCAGAAAGAAGAGGAGCTAGAAACCAAGAAGTTGAGGCGCCTCAGAACCTTTCGGCCGAAATCATTGAACATTCAAAATATACAACGCAAAACAAAAATAGGCAAAACAAAAAGTTTGAAAGTTAAAGGCAAAAAAGAAAATTAAATATACATAATTGTAAATGTTTGTTAAACTATCAGAGTTGTATAATCTATTTATTGAATTACAAATGTAATTGTTTATGTATAAAATAATTGTAATTTTATTTCTCTGTACCTCTCATTCTGTGTGTGTGCGTGCGTGCGTGTGTGTGTGTTTTACGGGGCAGGGGATAATCTTCTAAAGACACTGCGGGGCCCGCAACCCGCAGCGTGTGGGATTCATAGCTAGCCTATGCCTACCCACTAAAACCCCTCCCTTTCCTCCTAATTCCTTCCCGCGGAAACCGCCGTCTGGCATTGCATGCGTCATCGTCATTGCATGCAAACACGTCAGCGAATCCAATCGTTCTTGGCATTCCGGCAACTCGAGCTTCAACACGGCGTCATACATAATGTTCCACAACATCGGAACAAGTCACGAACCCTTGTGGGACACCGCCTGTTACCGTATAATTTTTGTACTCCAGACACAGTTTCATATAGGAGACTCTCTCCTTAAAGTAATCTTTTTACCAAGTTCGAGATGTACTTGGAATCCAAGAGTTTGTAGCGCAGAAAGAATGGAGCTCCACCTTGCAGTGTTAAAGCGTTTTCACGTCTAGGGTCACTATAGCACAATACTTATAGGACCGCCTTTCCATCGTTTGCCTTCAATGGCCTTGCGTGCGATGTCGATGACTCCTTAATAGCATCTACCGTGGATCTCGCTTTTTCTAAAGCGTACTGATTATCAAGCACAAATCCTTGAGGTCCCCCTCTGTTAATTGACTCAATACGATTGCAGATAATCCGCTCAAACACTTTGCCTCTGTGTCCAGACATATTGGCCGATAGGCTGCAGGAATAGTAGTGCCTTAATCGCTCGAAGAAGGACTAGCTGTTGCTGCCTTCCCATCGACGGGGAAATTCCCCTCTCGTAATGCATGCATTATATGCGTGAATGATAGATCGGGCCGAGTCTTAATAGCGGTCTTAATTTGCTACATTTGGACCCCATCTATCCGGGGCTTTGCAATCTTGACTTGCCACGCAAGGGAGGAACGGCGAGAACAACGGTAAGTCTACAACCTTTCCAAGAAAACCGGCAAGTGGGTGGTCGCCTGAACATACCCTTGAGTTTGGCCGTCAGCAGCTATCAGCGGGCGTCCCCAGGGGTCAGCATCCACCTCCACATCCTAGCTCTCTCCAGCAACGCACTTACTAATCTTAATGGCTTTTGTGAAAGCTTTTCTGGCTCCAGATGTTGCTTCTTGAAGAATTCGTAGTTTGGGCGGCTTCCAGTGCGCGCGCTGTGCCACTTCTACGTGTTCGGTGGCATTCCCTTGCGTAGTTTCCGCGATTCGTTCGTCAGTCCACCAGTACACTGGAGGACGGCGTTCTCTCCTTGGACCTTTGGTCATTGACCTCATCAACAAGCGTCAAATACCGACCGGTTCATAACGGTTTTCTACAATATATTCAGAGTCACGGCCAACATATCTTCAGGGTTGCCCTCCATCATGGCAATGAAGGAATCACGATCGAACGTCCTGTGTTCCAAACAGCTTTCTTCTACCCCTTGGTGAGCTCAACATGCACTGCTCTTTCCACTTTTCATACACAATAGCTTGGTGGTCACTATGTGTATAATTGCACTAACCTCCCATGATACAATAGTCTAGCAATGCTTTTACAGACGAAAGTTAGGTCAACGACCGAGCTGCGACATTCATTACAAAGGTCGGACTGGCCCCCGTGTTGCAGAGGCAGACATCCAAACTGTCACAGCTGTCCAGGAGAGCCACCCGCGTCGATTCGTTACTCTGCTGCCCCTCCGGTGGCCCATGCATTGAAGTCCCCAGCAATAATAAGGAGGCCTTCGTTCTCTCGCGTCATCTATTAGCGATCGAGTAATTCCTCGAACTCCTCAGCGATGCACTGGTGCAGCATAGACCACTATAGAAGTATACACCGAACCCTTTGATCCAGGTGAAATCCTCCCTTGGGACTTGCATAACATCCTGGACTGACTATTACCACATATACCATACGCAGCTCGGTGCCATACTCAGCGCTTTTGCTAAGCCATGACCGCAAAGTGGCCGTCTTCTCCGCATTCGGTGACGCAGTGATTTTTGTGCAGTGCCTGCGCTGAACTGTCCAGCAGTGTGAATCGTTTCTCTTCCCCTGCACCGACTCTTTATAGGCTTCTTCTCTGCCAGTTCGTAGATTTTCAGCGGTCTCTCTTTCCTCGACGCGAAGTGTCGTCCACCGCCTACTGTGGTCCCGCAACTCCGCGCGCTGTCCAGTGCCCCACCCACCAATCATTAGGCATTTCGGGCCAATATCAGAAGTCACTGGGTGAAACCTGCGTCTCGCACCTCCACCGT
>BOPP01000159.1:223231-244773 GCA_017312745.1 Gryllus bimaculatus | reverse complement strand
CAGTAATATAACTTTGCTCTCTCCACCCAAGGCATCATATTGACTCGTCATACACGATTGTAATTGTAAATGTGACTCAATAAATATTATTATTATTATTATTATTATTATGATGATGATGATGATGATGATGATGATGATGATGATGATTAAATACCTAACGTTGTTTAACTTACTAAAGTATAAAAATGTATGCAGTAAGTAATTATTCCATCAAAGTGAAAGAAATTAAATTATTTATTTATGGTGTGCAATGAAAATGTGCTCTTCTCACAAGCAAATGTTTCGGCTATTTCATTTGAAATGAGTGATGATTCTTAAAGTTAAAAAATCTTTTCTGTGAACTATAAAGTGCAAGTGTAGTGTACTCATTAATACATAAGTTATTGAAAATCAAATCAAATATGATGAACAGTTGTTGAAAACCAACTAGTGCCTTTTTAATTTTAAACATTGGTCAATAGAGTTACATAATTGTCAAACACTGAGCAACAGGGATAAAAACAGGAAATTTAGATTACATTTACTAGAAATATGTTTGAAATATTACCATCAGTTAAGATTTTTTATTCCATTTTGATACTTTCAAAAAAGTTAAGTTAGTAAATAATAATTTGAGAAAGTGGACAGAAAATACAAACTGACAAATATTTAAAGTGTGTTTCATAACACACAAATGAACAAGGTTATTCTGACACCTTTGTAAATTTGAATTATGTGAACACAAAGCTTATAAATATAATTTTTGGTCAATATATCTAGCTTTTTTGCTTGTATTACAAACGTCAAGATGTTTTAAAAGTGAGCTTAGGAAAAACAAAATATTGTTATTTATCAGAGAAAAAAGAAATATTGGTGATCTGCTTTTCTAAATTTTTATAATTTATGTTGCAGGTAAAAAGATTGCTGTATTAATGTTCATTACGTTGATACACCTTGAATTGCTTTTCCTGTATTCAATTGTGAGAAAATATATATATTTTTCCTTAAATAGGTTATGTACGCAAAGAATTCAGATGTTTTATTCACGTCTTATATAGTTTATCTCGAGAAAATGAAAGTTGTTTTCGAACTATTAATGTACATGTGTTAATTTGATAATGAACATTTATTTATTGAAAATTAAGACGGTAAAAACACATTTAACTGACGAAAACCGAAATATTAATGAGAATAAGTTTCCGTCTATGAAAGGAAGAAAGTCTAGGAGAGAAAATATTCCATAATTTCTTTTATTTGCGATTACAGAACATGATTTATCCTAATTCTACAGTTAGTACATATTTCTAACACTTTTGAAATTCCCTCAAGATCTCTTCGCCAATAGGAGTAAAGAATTGTGCCGTCCAATCGCATTCCGCCTACCCCCATTTCTGCCTGAGTTCCATAGTGGGGGAATACGCCTGTGCTGCTTCATGAGCAGCAGCCATCTTAGGAAGGCTCCATCATGGCGTGCAGCCGAGAGGGGAGTGAATGTGGTCGTGCGTATAAGAAAACCAGGCAGTGAGTGAAAGATGAGTTTATGAGTGAAGATATTGGTGTTGTGTGGTGCAAAGAGTTCGTACATTCAGTACGTTTGTGAACATGGCTCTCGAGCTTCAGCTTCACAGTCCTGCAGGTGCAGAACCCGTTGTTTATCAGTGGCCTCTTACTTCGGGGTCGGGCTCGGTGAGTATTGGTGTCTATTATATGTTGCATGTGAAGAAATGGTTGCGAGCGAGGTCAAAGCTTGCCTAAGTAGAGGATCTTTTTGAACTTACTTCCGTCTTACACTACTAGGAGGTCATTTAATTCACTATTACATACAATAGCGTATTCAATTTTTGTTGTTCGTATGTAACCACGGTGGTTGACGCATGCTGAAATCTTAGCTGCAGATGAATCTGATTAAAAATCAAACCAGAGAGATTATTTATTAGTAAATATACCATTTATTAATTTCCTGGTGATTCGTATTCTGTTCCAGTGAAGTTATTAACTCATTTGTGATGTTTTATAAAATTTTCACAGAAGTAGGTCATTCTTTTGTAAACAAATTGTGTGCTTTTGTACATGTTTATTATGCGTACACAGATAGCTGCCCGCGAAATTAGCGAAAAAATTGAAGGTTTTCAATCGGGTAGCAAAAATACCCTTCTCTTAATTGTTGCTAAATGTCTATTTAGCATATTGTTGAACGGGTTAAGATTGATTGTTAATGTTTCTCGACGATATTAAGACGATGCATTTTTTAATTCTTTTTCTGGCCTACGTTTCTTTGTCAACAGTTGCATAGCTCGACGATTCGAAAATCAGGTTTCCCTTGTAGCTCAACTACCCTCTTGTACAAGTAGTAACACTATTGAGATATTTGCTCCATGAAGTCCATCGATTATTGTAATGTAGTATGTATTACAGAGTTGTTGATATGTATAACACTTATATTATTATAACTTATATTTTTTTCCTTTTAGGACAAGCACGATGGGGCCCTTGAGATTGTTGAGACAATTAGGTAAGCAGTGATTTTTAAATACATGTATATTTCCCGTATTTTTCCTTGCCGTTTAACTAAGCTATCTCGTATAAGTTTGCAATCATAGAATGCAGTGTGGTCGTTACGGTATGTGACAGGTATTTAACGATTACTAGTGGATTGCGAAAATTAAATGATGCCCTATAGATTACAAATAATTTGAAAGGAAGTTGAAAGGAACGTGTTGAGTGCAGAGACCGTTATGTTGGAGCACTTATATTTGAAGGCATTTTGAAATGCCCGCCAAGTGGATGCGCAAGTTAGTGACAATATTAAAATCTGCGTTGCGTCTCGTTGTTGGCTCGTAATTTGAAGAACCTCGAGGCTGGAAATTCGCCTGCTTTAGCCAAGGGCGCGTCAGCTGGTCCCCATTGGGGAATTATTTCCGTGACCTTGGATACCTAGCCGAAGCTTTCTGGCCGGGTGAATAACCAGCCGTGACTCCCGGTTTGACCTCCGGGCGCGCCGGCCGTCGCGCGTTCCTGAGCTTCCAAGCTGCTCGCGTCTCGTGTGCCATTCCATTCTTTGCCAGGAGGCGGTTGCGCACGATGCCCTCCCGCTTCTCGGCTCTCCCACACGAGCGTTCACTGCCATTCCCGTCTTCATGCACATTTTTCACACACACACAGACGAAATAGAAATGACAATCAGTGTAAAGTCAGCTTAATAGTTGAATTTTATTGAATCGGATTATAATGAACACTTCTGGAAGATGGTTCTCTCCCACATGCAGCTCTTTTGTTGTGGTGCACCTGCGCGCGAGAAACTAGTGACAGAATAGCGGTCGAGAGACGTGGTTGCTGCCCTTTCCGCGCGCGTACCAAGTGCCGACTTTCTGCAAATTGCAGCCCCACGTTTTCCCCTCTCCCCCTTTATTTTTCATCCTGGTACTTACGCAAAAGCGGAATAGAAGGCGCCTGTGCGGGGGGGAGGGGGCTACGAGCCAGTGCAATGCACCTGTCGGCGGCCTGCGGAACGTCGACCGCTCCGCTGTTTGCGCGCGCCCGTAGCGGTGCACGCAGGCCCGGCTCTAGGCTCGACTGGAGCGGTGCAGTGATCGTTGGCCAAGTTGGAACACGCGGCAGTTAATCGGGATTATCGCTGCAATTTTTCGAAAATACATTCAAAATCTTTTTCACGATTCTTTCGACTGGGGAGTGCTTGGAGTATTTTATTATGAACTGCACTAGTGATTAGTGATTATTTTTGCGTAAAGACAAATTAAAGTGGAGAATGTGATGTGGCCAGTGAAATTTTGTAAACGACTCGTTTTACAAATTTATGAGATTGAAACCTTAAAACAGCCATTTTCAAATACTCAGTTGCCATTAGATTCATGCATTGTTCTTTTTAGTCGTTGATTAGTCATTTCTGATTTCGGAATGAGTGTTTTGCGTAATTCAAAGAAAGTTGGCGCTGGCCTTCCCCAATTCCGTGTAAATGAGAGGCGGTCTCGTGATGTAGGTAGGCCACGCGCTGGCCGCTTCCCCCGATGACAGCTGCTCGTCCCGCCCCGGGTGCGCGATTGTTCCTGGGCCCTTTCGAGCCCCGCTGCTGTTCCCTCTGGAGGAGGAGGAGGCGGCGGCGGCGGCCATGCTTTTTTATCGCGTTCGTAACAATTCCTTGAGAGACCCGTATGTGAAAATTGTGATTAACATCAACGCGCAATGGTTAACGTAGATTTATTCAGTTTTCTTTATAACGCGACCGAATATTTTCTTGAATTGGCAACCTGTTTGATTGTAAAGGTATTCTTTATTTTCTTGGAATCATCCTAGACGTCAATTGTTCTTTTCAGACACGCCACACCGCATGGAGTGTTGTTTTGGATGACAGTGTTTTCGAAAGTGCTTATACCGGTCTACAGCGTGCTGTTACAGGATACGCCATAATCCTGCCAAAGAATACATTAACGTTTAGCAGTTACTTCACGTGCCGCTTACTTTCTCTGCTCACTCAACTTCCGCCGATTGGGTTATCCGGTCGTAGGATGCAGATGTTTTCCCTCGAGACAGCCATAAGTTATATATTATTGTGCTTATATTATTGTAATATTATTGACTTAAAGTAACTTTTTTTATTATCAAATTCTCGAAACGACGCAATTTGTCCATTATTACTTGATAAGTGCTGTGTTGCGTGCAGTTGTCAATAGAGCTCGGTTGTTTCTCTCCCATAAGCTCATTGTGATACAAAACGTAATTAACGTAAAAACGGGGAACGCGTGTATTGTTTGTGAAAGCTTCCCAATTTGTGTCAAAGAAAACTTTTAAAAAATGTTGGGAGGGGCTTAAGAAAGCATTGACACGAAATACAGATTGTAGTGTTCAGCACGTGCCATGTGCCTCTGTTGGTGTGTGCCAAAAAGGTATCTCAGCCGGAGCAGTGAATCATCCATCGGCCTTTGTGTCCGCGCCGTACAGTGGGCCGAAATACGCCTGTATGTACGCAATTCCCGCCTTCCCAAGAAGACAATGATTTTTTTAAATTAAAGTATTTCTACCCGTATATAATATTACAAAGTAAATTGAGACGTTTTTCCATAAATGTGAAAATTATATAAAATGATTTATGGTGTAGGTGTGCACGCTATTTTGAAGGTGTTCTCTTCTCGGCGTGTTTGGGCGCATTTTGGAAGGGGGCGTCATTAGCCTGTCGCTCGCTCGCTGCCCGTGGCTCCCGTTCCCAGAGCCCTCTGCCTGCCTGGGAGCGTTATTCGGAGAAACAGAGGCGCCGGGATGACTTGCTGGAAGGACTCTCCTGCCTTCGATTCCCAAGAGATTTTTGTACGAGGCGAGAGTTCTTCAGTCGTTCAGGTCGCCTTGTTCTCTGCGCTGGAATTCACCATGCCCTGCCTAAGTGATCAAACCTTGAATTTTGTGATGTTTGAAGCGTCTGTAGCATTCTGACCATTGTTTTTATAACGTGGGCGAGACATTTGACGATTTGCCGTATGTTTTTTAACCAGTGTGAACTCATTTGCTGAGTTTGTGTTAATGATCCTATTAAATTGCTTTTAATTGAAAGTAGAGTATTCAATACGAACTTAATGTGGTAGGCGCACATCGAATAGTGGCGGTGAATATTCTCACGGCTGGAGTGAACGTGGGGATTGATAATGGGAAACTTATTTCCCGATTTGCTGTATTCCACGTGGCCAATTCGCGATTTTACATTGCTGACAGTTACGTGCAGATAATTTGTCCATTTGCTATCGGTCCAAGGTAACTGCACCGGATTGACTATTTCGTGTGGGTTTCCTTCCGAAGGGTCGTTAAGATTCAGAACCTTTTTTTGTCTCATCTTGGGCTACTGTTTTTCCACCCATAAATTACATCAGAGTATTGTTAATATTAAAACCGTCCGCTGAGTGCATGCTCCTTACAAGGGGTGTACACGCGCCAAGCTCTTTTCGTGTGGCGCGGGCAGTGCTTTGTGCCTGCGCTACGCCTGGGGCGGGAGCTTCGTGGAAGGGCGCGGGGCAGGTGGGCAGCGCGGCGCGCGTGACGCAACGGGCCGCTGCCGCGTTTCTCTTCCTCTGCGCCCGCCCGCCCCGCGCCGCCCCTGGGTGTAGTGAGATGGCGGCTGCCGTAGGGCATCGCGATCTCGGCTTTGGGAGTTCGCTTGTTGGCCAACGCCTGTTTTCATGGGCATGCGCTCGACCCTGAAAAGATGTCTGCAATAAAAGCTTAAGAGTCTTAAAAGCTTGAAGTGTATTAGTACGTATAAATAGGATTTCTGAACATGATTGCTCATTCCAATACATGTTTTTAGTAATTTATTTTCCATTAAAGTATATTATTAAAGTTGTTGGATGTGACTCTCATATGATTCAGTAATGTAATAGTTTTTTAGGAAAATGTGTAGTATTTTGTTATTAAAATGTTCCTCGCAATCTATCATGTAGATCAGAATTATTGTCATTCAATTGGTTGTTCAGTATCCCCCAGCTACTTACCAAGTTAACCAAGGAAATTGTAAACTTGCGTTTCTTAAAAGCAAGAATTTGTTTTTGAATTACTTTGTGGCTTTGATTAATCTTGTATGGCGCACGGTGGCGATAGCTGCTCTGTATTAGGTTCTTGAAGATCCCGAATCGTCGGTTTTTATCTTCCCTGTTTCCCTTTGTTATTTTCTAAATTTCTTAACGTCACTGGATGATTTGCAAAACGTTAGGTGTGTACATTTCCCCCGAAGAATGTTTACCCTTGGTATAAGTAGTTATAGTGGCTGCTTTTCGTCCGCTTTTTTAATTGCCGTTTGGAGTGCGTTTACTGGATAAAGTTCTGAATTCTAGTCGTGTTTCCTTCTTGGCGATTACAGATCGAACATGGAAAATAACTTCACTCATTTATTAAGGTATTTATTGTAGTTAGCAATCCACCTTGCGCGTGGAAAAACGTGCTCTGGCTCTTGCTCAGCCCGTTCCCCCGGGGCGCGGGGGCTGGCGCGTGGTGGTTTATCCAGTCGAGAGTTAGAACGTCACCGGAGCGACATTGAAGCTCCCGATTGAAAGAAACTGTCAATTTGCTTGAGGCCGAGTGGCGAAAATGGCAGCGCACATGAAGTGTGAAGAGCGCGTGTGGCGCCGCCGCTTGTTGGATTGGTTTCTTCGCTCTCCCCGGACCACGGTAGTGGCATCTGAAAATAAAATAAATGGGTGGTAACCAGAAAATTCTGAAAAAGCTTTTGTAATTCAATATCTCTGTACAGTCGTTGGGCTTGGTCATCATTAAAGCCTCGCAATTACATTGGCACAGTATTCTAGCCTATTATGAATAAATTTTCCCTAAATTTCGGGACTGCCCCTTCTCCCGCCGTTCTTCACCCGCGCGAGTGGGGGCGCGAGCGTGTCGCGTGGCGAGTCCTCCCACGCGTGTTTTCGCCCCGTCGCGACGGCGGGCGACCGGATGGGCGGATGGCGAGGGCGAGCGATAAGGTAGCCGCCGAGAACAGCGCGTTGTTTGTCAATAACTTGGCGGCGGAGAGCACGTGGTGGCGCGCCCAGCCGGGTGGCCGCGCCGTCGCGTAGGTCAGTAACCCGCAGCGCCGCCGCCGGGCCCCCACGCCCGGCCCCCCGCGCGCGGCCCCGCTCATCTTCTGCGCACGTATCATCAGAATTGGATGAAATTGACATTCAACTCTGCGTCTTATGCGTAAATAGTTTGGGCTACTTTCTGATCAACCGTGTTCGGATTGAAACATTTTGGTTGTTGCCATTTAGAACGCAGATTATCACGTGGAAAACGGGGACTAGCAACTGTCGCGAATCGTTTATCGAAACAAACTTTGTTAAACATCCAAATGTTCATAGCTTTCGATGTTCCACCTTCTGAAATGCTCTGGTCTTTTCAGTTGCCCAATTTTCCATTTTAATCAACGGGTCATTGTGGTCTCTTAGAATACTAATAAGGCAGTGGATTTTTTTGTTTGTTTGATACAATAGATTTATTGGTTACCGTTCAAGAAGTGCACTGTAGGCCAGTCAGTTTTAACCCAGAGCGTAACGTTTTCTCGAGGCGTCGAAATTCAGGCCTATTACCAGATTTACCCCTATGTGGCTCGCTGGCCCCGTGGCCTGCACCACGTGTCTACGATGTTACACTGTACATGCCCCAGTGTTGGGTATACGGCGACTGAAAATGCTATCCCGAGCTGTGCGTCATAACCTGACGAAAATAGCTATTCTAAAGGCGGGGAAGTTATTTACTTATAGTGTGCGCTTACAAAAAGATTGAAATGCATGGAAGTAAGATCCAAAATAGTATAAAACATGTGCATATGTTGTGCCATAGTATTTACACTCCCGTTGGGGAAAACGCTAGTGTTCGTTGACGTAGCAATATCGTTGTGCCCAACAATACCGCTATTTCAAAGAGCAATTTTGCCATAACTTGTGTGCGAAGATGTGTAGTACAATTTTCCGAAGTCCTCAGAGTGAATTGAAGAAGGGCTTCCGTTCCGTAGTCATTGCCGCCGGTGAGATCCTGCGCTGTGCGCTTCCGTTGGCCGAAGCGCCTCGCGGCGGCGAAGGCAGCGATGTCGCGGCCGTTGGGCACTCGGGCCTCCCCGCCACTCGCGCCACGCCCCGCCCCGAGCCGCGCCGTTACGTAAGCGCGCGTGGTCGCCCACCCGCTGATGCGCTGGCCAGCCGAGGACGCGCGACGAACTGGCTCTTCAGCTTCGATTTCAGTTTGGATTAAAGAGTAAAAATTGGAGCATCTGTTCAGGAGCCGACACGCGAGAAGGAATGGTAGAGACGGAATTCCCCCAAAGACGTCCAGTATTTCACAAGGGAAGGAAGTTTTGAAATGCAAGAAGTCGGTCTTTTTCTTTTCTATTTCAGTGTCTTTCTGCAGCGCTGATCACGCACACTACATTCAAGTAACGACGCAGAAGGCCAATGTGGGAGTTATTTTCATTTAGTGACAATATTAGTTTTTTCTCGATTTACTCATAGCCTTTCCTTTAACTCTAAACTCTAAACTCTTCAAAGTATCAACATTCAAGTCATAAATAGCCGATATGAAAAGATGTTCAATGAAGGATTTCTGGTGCGGTGTGGTACATACCGAGCAGTGTAATGCAACGTGGAACTACTGCACAGTAAAGTGTAGTCGGGGTGTCCAACGCCAATTGTTGAATTTACCTAAATATGCTACAAAATCCCTGTCCCAATAGACTTCACACGCTTCAGCATTTTCTGTGGTACGTATTGTCACAGGGCTAAGTTCCCGCGTCAGAGAAACCCTTCTAGGTTTGGGGACTTGGTCCGTCCAGGCTGGCGCTCGGTGCTGTGTGGGCTCGGCGGAGCGGTGCTCTACCACTGGCACGGCAGATGCCGAGTCGCGAATAGACCGAGGTGGCCATTCGCTGGCGCCGCCGCAAGGCACGTGTTGAGAAGGGCTGAAGGGAGTTAGCTCCAACAATCGCCTCAGAGCGAGGACTCGTGCAGCTCACTCGTGGGAGTATTCTTGTATGTATATCCCTGCCGACGTCACAGTAGATGCACTCGCGGGCCCAGGATCGCGCGCGCCCGTGGCGGCACGCGCAGCGGGCTTTTGTCCCGATTTTTCAAGGTCACCGCGACGCGGCGCGGCGCGGCGCGGCGCGGGGTCGATACCGCTCACGTAACCGGCCGCGGCAGCGCTTCCGGGCCCCGCCGCGGCGCGGCGCAGCGCCGCGTTCCACGCCCCTCCCCGCCCGCCACCCCTGCAGCCCCTCCTGCGCCGAGCGAGCGCAGCGCCGCCGCCGCCGCAAAATGGACCGCCCGCGGGGTGGCGGGCTTCCTCGGAAGTGGGTCGCCGAGCGAAGGTCGCCCGCCCGCCCGCGCGTCGCGTCTTCCGCCGCTGTGCGGTTTTTCTCAGACGACGAAATCGTTAAAGAATGAAGAGGCGAAGGTCAAAGTCTACCAGCTTTTTTCAAATGCTGTTATTGTGTTACACCCATTGAATTTAAAGATTTATATGGAGCTAAGGCAAAGTATTATAAATAAAAAGCGCATCGGAATTGCGTTTCGTTCCAGCGCAGCCGTATTTTACGTGTTTGGTTTCGGGTATTGGCATACCCACAGGCTGAAGTGACGTTTGGTAAATTGTGGGATTTAGTAATAAAAATAATTCACATTGTAATCGTCTGTAACGTATCATTTTAATCCGCGACTGAAACACGTTTGCCTATTTGTGGGATGTATTCTCTAAAACAATAAGCGCAGAACATCATAATTATGAATTATTCAGTTAGAAGTATGCATCAAAGCCGAAAAGTGTTATATATAAAGTATATATAAAGTTATATAAAAAGTGTATATAAAGGGTTTCTTCGCAGAGCAGTAATATGAAAGAAAGTAATTGTGTACAGTAATGCAGTAAAGACGGGCTATTCCTAAAGTTTATTCAAATTATTTTTAAATGGAAGTTTTATAATAAAACAATTCGTATGGCGTTTTTGTTGAACTTGGTACTTAGGCCATTGCTGCTCTAGACCGATAACTACTTTCAATATTCAAATAACCCTTTTAGGTCTACTGTATCTATATGGCTAAATCACTTTCTCAGTCTGATTATACTAATTGAATATATTTTTAACCAATATTAAATATTTATATTAATTTGACTTATTTCATTAATTTTACAATTAGATCAGAAATATACATTTGTTGCGGATTTCTGTAGTAATTTTCTCTTCCGTGTGTGTTCACATGTTATTCAAAACACTGCAGGGTCCAAAGTTTTGTTAAATTTCTCAGCAATGGTGAATTTCGGAGATAAACGTATATTCTGTTTTGTAGAATGTGGTTTGTTTACTGTATAGATTATCCCAATATATGGATTTATGTAAAAGCTTGGAAGATATTTGAATGAGAGACGAGTTGCCGTATTGCTACTACGAGCATACATAACCTACAAATGGAGGTTCATTTGCATCTATCGTAACTGTGTTTAGGTTATATAAACCTAATTTGAAGAAAAGATTTTTTTTCTATGTTAAAAGCATAAATAAATGTGTAAATGTAAAATAAATCCAATAACTTGGTGTCGTCTTTGATGTAGCAAGGAGTATCACATCAGTAATCTTTTCCGGGCAAGATGATAAAGCTGTTAGTACAGGAAAAATACTCCGTGCAGATGATGAATGAAAAGAATGAAATTCTATTATCAGTGACAAACTACATAATCGAAGGACATTTTCATAACAAAATAGGAAAAGTACATCGTATTTCAAATAAAAATGAGTAAAAATAAACTCATATGTTGAACATTTGTTTAATACATTTTTTCCTAGCGAAAGAGAATGTAAAATATTGTTGGAAAGAAATATGGTGATAGTTGTTTATAAACTAAGCAACATCTTCCAGGAGCACCGGAAGCAAGTCAAACAACTCTTGTTATTGTAAAATTTAGCAAAATGCCATTGTAAACATTGCGAGGTGGAGTTTCAAGGACATAATGTTGAATGTTGCGCGAAGAGCGGCTTTTTTATTTTACTTAGCAAAAAAGACTTGGTTTTACTGTATTTATTTCTCAAAGAATATAATATATTAAGTTCTCTACATGCCCACTATAGCCGTAGGGCAGCATTCCATAAAAAATAAACTAATGTTCGGAAAATGATAAAAACCATGTGTAAGTCTTCTGATGTTCCCCTTTACAGAGTTTGTCTTCAATATTTTGTTTCTTCATAATAAATAATTTGGGACTGGAAGCACTCCATTCCTCTTGGAATGAGATTTTCCCACAGAGATCGTAATGCATTTAGAGAAGAATACTAAAAAATTATTTAGTATAAAATTCCGCCTTCATATTTTCTTTGGTATTTCATTCGCTTCTCTATAAAAGTGAAGGTTCAATATTACATTACCCTAGTTTTTAAAGGTATGACGTCTCCATCAAAACATTGAATAAAGTGTTTTACGTATCTTGGTTTTTCATTTAATACGTAGAAGAATATTTAATACTTAGTTCTATTATTTTCGGTGTTTTAGCGGGAGCATGCTAGTCTAGGAGTGGTTTTCTGCAGATTCCGTCGCCGCGCTGTAATTTTGCTGATCTACTTCAAGCTGGAGTGCAAGGTCGTCGGGTTTTGGGGATTGATCGGACTGAACTGAAGTAGTATGAGCTTGAACATAATCCAGAGATGCGTTGCTTTGGTAAGATATTCTTGTATGCATTGTTTTAGACATTTTCCCGAGGATGTTTTATTTACACGTACTGTTTCCAGAAACGTCGCAATCTGGAAAAGAATTTTCGATAGATGTTTTCATAAGGCAAGGTATCGAATTAGTTTTGGAAGAACGTTTACGTCATTTTACCGTATTTTAAGTTATCGAAATAGTGAGTATCGCACAAAATTCAATAAGAGTGCAGAATTATTTAAGGAAGCTGTAATGTATCTGCATAGTAACATGTCAAATTATTTGAATGAAAATTTGTCTAAAAGAGTAACTTCTCCAACTGTTCCAATAAATTCCATTGGTCCCTTACATCGAACTCTCATAGATGAAATTTCTACCGTGAATTGAACAATGCAAAGGTTTTTTGTTTTACATTGTTCTTCGTAGAATGTCGTCTCCTCGGGAGTGCTGTTCTGGTGGTGTCGAATGGCGACGATAGCGAAGGCGACACCGAAGGCCTAGGTGGAGATGGAGCAATTGCTGCGCAGCCATTAAAGATAATAGACCGGTAGTTAACGGAGCCGGTTACGACTGGATCGGAGCACAATGGGAAGTGAATTGATTCTCTTCTTTGCATCTATTGTGTTTGCTCCGTTTAAGGGACATTCTAAATGAGGGCTTCTGTGGTGGACGGCGTTCATTTCATTGTTCTGTGCCGTCGTCTCGTTGCAGAATGTGCATGGTGGAGACCAGATTTTCTGTGGTGGGGAATTCTACTTCAGGACGAATTGTGGGGATTCAGGTAGACAAATTACAGGAAGTGCCATGATCTTGAAACGAGCTGAAATCAGAATGGGGAATGTCATGTATTCATGATTTGAGAAACTCTTAGGCAACTCTTGAGGTATTCTTTTGTGACGAATAATCTAGGTACCGTACAATATACAAATATTGTACTTTACTGGTACTTCTAGGAATAGATTACTGACAGAAGCACGTTTTGCTTTCTTTCGACTGTTGCAGTACCCATTCTCAGTTTTTAAACAGTGAAATTAGGAATAGTGTCTCTTCGGGATCCAATATGCTTCCATGTGTGTTTTCCATGCCACGCGACGGCGCGGGTGGGAGCCGCGGCCCAGTCCTTTGCGGCGTCGCCGCATGGGCGGCAAATTCATTTTATAGCTTCGTGACGTCACGAGGAAGTACCCGCCTCTGCGTGCTCCGCCTGGCGTTTCAAGGCTACTCGTTATTCCCCGAGCGCTGGCCGTTACGCTCGGAACGTTTTATGCCCGAGGCGGCGATGGCGCGCGGACCGGAGGCTGCTGCATTTTAAATAGATAGCTCGTTAGGTCGACGCCACACGGCCCGGCCCGGCCCGCGGATCCATTTCGCACGGTGTTCATCCGTGACCCCTAATGCTGGGAGCTGCAAAGCCCAGTGTCCTGACGATTCCTCTGCCGAAGACGTTGCGCTCCAGTCGACTTGCCAGCAGGGGAGGGGCGATCAGTCGGTCAGGTGTCAGGTGGGCCACATCATAATTACCGTGATAAACGTGAATAACACTGCGTTGGATTCACGAAACGTTAAAGTCCAATTTCAATACAATTCACGATTACGTTCCTTTCAACATTCTGGACCTGCCTAATATTGAACTTCAAATTTAGCAACAAAATAAGATTTTGGATTGTTTCAGAACTTATACAAATGATAAAACGAATGTGTTTAATGTATCAGTTTTTTTAGATTTTTGCTTCCTGTCCCGTTACAGTTGATCAGTGGATTTGACTCTCTGTGACAGTCGGTCGCCCGCGTCGGCAAGAGATCCGCGTCATACCGGTCCGGCATGTGCCCGGGTGATAGGCTTCGTACAGCGCGCTTTCCGACCTCGCCGGGCGTTGCGTTGCTTGTCTTTTATGGAAGCGTGCTTCCTCCGGGCCGCTGTCGCAACCGGTCGCGGTCGGCTGCGCGAGCAGCTCGCCGCGCGCCTTCTACCTGCCGCGGCGGCTGTCGCCGGGCAGTATTGAACGCGCGAAGAGCAGGAGGGAGGGGCGAGGGGTGCATACGTAATGCTTGCTGGCGTGATGCACACGGACGGGAACAGCTGTTCGCCACTGTGAGAATCGTTCCTACTCTGGTGGTTGATCTGATGCGAGCGCGTGCAGATACCTTGTCTCTTACATTACGTTTGGTCATTTTCATGCCATCCAAGGTTTACACATTCATGTAAATGTCGAATGAAATATACTTGCCGAGCGATTTAAGAAAGAGCATATAAAAAATAAATATCAATGTCATGTATATTTTTATTACAATTTCCTACGCTGTAAACATTAATTTCGCATTATTTTTATCCTTATTATACAAGTGCGCAAGATTTCATATTAAGGATTTTTTAGACTCTGAGTCTGCATGTTGATAACCAATACCGAGAATGACGGCTGTGTAAGTTTCGCGCATTTGCAAAACCCTGACGAGCAAAATACGCAACAAAAATAAATCGTGAAAAATATTGGCTGTCCCAACTTATCGTACTTCATAATTCGCCAACCCCAGCTATCGCATGTATCCCTTGTGAATTTCCAAGTACTCTTGAATAATAAAGTTCATATTAGGTACTTTTGCAGCGCCTAGCGCACAGGGGTCGACAGCAGTTTCGAACTGCGCATGCACGATAAAGTAGCGCATGAGCAGGTGCCCAAAAGTGGTTTAGGAACGGTCGAGGTATTGCTGTGGATAGCTGTACGCTGTGCCGCGTAAAAAGTGCATATTACTCCTGCTAATCGATAGTCGAATGTAACTAATCTAAAAACTAAATAATCTCTTTAACGAAGGAGATATCCCCGAATCTCTACCGCCGTTGACAATAAAAAAAACTAGGAAGGTTTTTGTATCCTTCGTCGATTCATACATACTCTTTAAATGCAGTGTCCTGCAGATGTGGTGCGTCATTATCTGCTGCCTTGGGAGCTGTCATAATTCTGAGAACCGAGATGAACGTGACTGCAGAACTTCAGTTACTCACCCACACCGGTCCGTGATGAACAACTCATGCGCGTTGTTATAACGTTTAGCTAGGTACTTTCCATTACATGAGTCACCGGTCTTCATGAGCGTTTATGCCAATGAGGTCAGCTGACGAAGATCTCTTGACAGCGTGGATATTTTTCCAGTGAGATCAAGTTTTAAACTGGTTCTTGCCCAATCTTTGCCTTATAATTTTGCCGTTCAAATACTGAAATTTAGTTACTCATGCCAGTTGTTTGCCAACGTACGAAGTGCTCGTCACTTTATCCTTACATGATATTCATTCTTTCAGAATGATTATGTACGTACATAGATTTATTTATCGTATGTTGTCGTGTTTATTTTTATGGAAGAAATCGCGTAGTTTAGAACAATCATTTCGTGAAGTATCAGTTGGTTAAGAACATATGAAGGAGTACTGTAAATAGGAATAGGGCTTGTAAGTTTGTGTAGTAGTTGTTCATATGTTGTGTAGGGTACTATTATACAAGATTGTTGTGAATATAACAATGGTGCAAATTCATTTATAATTTTATAGTTGCTGAGAATAAAGAATAACAGTAATCTGGTCTTAATCAATAAAACCAATGGTAATGTATTAAAATTTGTATTAATAGCGCACGAATGTACAATACTTTTTGAAGACTTATTACAAAACGTCAATAATGGCAGTAACAGAAGGATGCAGTGTCTTCATCGAGATGAAGACAGGCATTATTTTTGCTTTTTTGTTGCTGCTGTTCCCAGTTGTTTTTTCGCACTGTTTCGTAACTTGGTATATTCTCTCAAGTCTCTAATTAATATTTGAATTAATAACGTAATTAAGATTAGACTAAATAACTACTAAAATGGCCCTCTGTCCAGACATGTGTGAATTTGTTTCATTCATGAACATTGTTTTTACGCGTTAGTATCTTGGACATGTCCATACTACAGTCGTTTATTGAGCACACATTATTGGCTGCATTTCATATTACATTATCTGATTTGACTGAATGGTTAAATTTGTATCTTTCATATTTTAGCAGCCATTTCAGGCGTATTGTACAAAAAAGTGAACATATAGGATTTGTGAGTGTTGTGTGGCGTAAATGGCTACGTTGAGCGCTAGGTCGCAGTGGAGCGGCGCGGGTCGTTTGGCCGTTGCGCGGAGGAAGCGGTGAAGGCCGGCCGGGCGGCGGCGGCCACGCCTTGCGCGTGTACTATGTTCGGGTGATTCATTCATGTAAAGCTCGTTGCTCCAGCCTCCTCCTGCAGCAGGAGAACCAGTCGCGGCGGACAGGCGACGAGAAACTGGGCGACCGAAACGACAGGAAGGGACGTCATGCCGCTGGCAAGATTTGCACATCCTAAAGAATTAAAACCTGCATGTCAAACATGTCGTGCCTGAAACATTAAATGTATTCGGTGTGTAAAATTATATATTTTGTGGGAAGTATACCATTGGTGTTATGCAACCTTATAAATATGATTTATATTATTTAGAGCATTGGAATAGCTCTGTAAATTGTGTTGCAAGTATTTGGATTGTGCCAGGTGTGTGTAGTTCTGTGAAACAATTCATTGGGACTGACCGAAATGAATGGAATGTTCATAAAACGACTTAAGACCTTTGTAGATAAAGTAGAAATACAGAAGCAACTACTTATCCTTTCCGTTGTAGCGACAGAAGTTTATAATCTTGTGCGAAAAATGAAAATAAAACAAGTCTGAAACGCCCATTTGGTCCTGTCACCCACTTCGAGACTCTGCAGTAGATGATCGGGAATTGTTTTTGTTGGGTATAGGGAGATAGAGCGCAAAAATGTGGCCGGCGGGCCGTCCGCGTAGTTGGCTGCGCCGGCGGCGATCAATCTAAGCCGTGCGTGCTTCCTCAAGCGGCGGGCGACCGGCGCGGTGCTCAGGAATGCGCCTGGACGGCGACGATGGAAGGCAGCGCCCCCTCGCCCCGCCCCTGCCGATCGCTCTGGAAATGCGATGGCGCTGTCTTGTCCGTCATACGCCGGTGCCATGGTCCCTTTATGCTACATCAACTTCCTGTTTGAATTCCAGACCCTGTGCTTCTCCACCGGGCTCTGCGTTCCTGATAGGGCTTTGTTGCCAATTTACTTTTGTCGTCGCATGAATGGGGTGAGGGGCGCGCTTTTGTCCTTACGCATAAAAAACAGTCCGGGGCGGTGCGGTGCGGAGCGGGGCGCGGCCGAACAGCTGATTGGACGGCGTCCGCGCGGCGACTGCGCAGCGGTGCTGCCAACTGGGCGGCGGGGGGCGTTGGTCTGGCAGCGTCGCGGCGAGGCCGGTGGTGGTGGTGCGTGCCCAGGTGCGGCCGCGGCTGCGGTAGATCAGCGCCAACGCCGTTCTCTGCAGCATCAACCGACCGGGGGGCCTGGCGAGGCGGATATTCGACACTGGTATCGTGGTGAAATTTGACGCTCTGAACGTTTATTTACTGCGGTTTTTCTTGAAATGACCTAAAAGAAATGAGCCCCTGGGCGCGCGCTTTCTTGCGTTCTTCCTCGACCCCACACACGCACATCTACACACACCACCACCCACATGACCGACGACCGGGCGGGGTCTTGAAGTAGAAACCCGCTGGGGAGACATCCCAATGGGACAATCCTCGCACACCTGTATTCGACTCCGAATCTCAACTTCTAATAGGAACACGAGATACGACGTTCAGCAGTCACGGGAATAACCCGGGTCCTGAATTACGGACGACCCGCTCAGTGAATCTCTATCAACTCCGAGGGTCACTCTTTCCGTTTTACAAGAACTGCAAATGCTGCAGCTCTAATTCACGGTGCGCGTTCTTCCAGGCGAATATTCTCAGAAGTTTTTTTCTTAATATTACTCACGAACCGTGAGAGAAGCTACGTTTCTAGGAGCATCCGTCGATGGCCACCCGTCTCTGTAAAGGCGCTTTTGCGACACGGTTTGTCGAATTATTTGAAAATGGATATTGTAGTTGCTCATTAGGAAACTCATCACAAAAGACGTACCCTTAGCTTAGTCGTTGAGTGGACACGCCCCATCCCATGGTTCGGTCTCATCTCTTGAGGAATGCGCATCCTCTTCCGTGTGCAGTCATCTCTGGAGTGCTGGGGCGCGAGATCTCAGCGATGACGCAGCGTCCTTGCCAGGCAACTCGCCACATCGACGCAGCCGCTCCGTGGTCGTGCAGCGTACCTGATCCGTGTGTGAACAGATAGTTGCCCGCGCTGTACTAACCCGCGGCCATGTTAGCCACGCGAGTCCTGCAAAGTGGCTGCCATCGCCCTCGCTTCTCGAAGTTTTTAGTGTTGTATTTGTGGTTCTCCATATTATTGTATGTTTAAGAGTAGAGTGCGTTCTGTTGACGTGGATGTTGGCTGCGTGCAATGCGGTGGGGAGTTCTATCCATTCGAGTGCGCGAGGCCGCCTTGGCATGCGGACGCGAATCTGTGTCGCATTCCTCGAGTGGCTAAGCCTAGGACAAAGGCAGCTTTGCAGTCGGATGGCGACTTGCTAGCCTCTCCCGGAGGTGGCTGCGAAGGCACGGGCAGCCGCTTTGTATGCATGGCATGCGATGTTAAAGGAAGGAACATCTTCACTTTCCCATCATGTATTCCCTTTCCGATTCCGTGCACGGGACACTGACGCGTGGCCTCACGTTGTGGACCTTCGAGAAGGAATTCAATAGAGAGAAAAGATTTGTTTGTTCTTACTAACTGCTCGTAAAGTCTGACAAACTTTTATCTAGTTACGTAAACTATTCAATTTTTAAAATTTTAGTTTAATAGACGTAAAAAAAGTCTTACGAACTTCTAGGGAATGGAGGACTAGAATGGCATATACATTTCAATGAACATGGAGCGAGGAGTCTCATTAAACAAATGCAAACGGAGTTGCCCACCTGGAAGGTTATGTGTAACGTTGAAATTTTCTTTCTTTGCCAAAGGTGCTCTTAAGTTTTCGACTTCACGTTGTAAAAGTTCCTGGTATTAAATCTGAGACGTGCATTATATATTTCCACGTTATAAGTAAACTTCGCATATATATTGCGTACTCTCTGAAATGCCTAAAAACGAAAACGTGATCAATTGTTCGTTGCAATTATAGGATCATATTTTGCATATTCGTTGAATTAGACTGATCTCTAAATTGTTTCTACTTTTCATACGATTTCTTGAAATCGTATTTGTTGAAATTTGATTTGTGTGCGTTCATAGTTTACATCGAGCTGGCCAAAGTTGTCGTTTGTTTTTTTCTTTTCTATAGATATAATATTCGTGCGAATGTAGCAAATGTCTTTATCCTTTTTTTTTTAACCAAGAAGAGAAAAGGCAACAAGACATACTAGTTTCACTAAGGTGAAAATTTACTTCAATTATTTCTCTCGCGAAATAAGGTAGCTTATATTTTGTGTACCCAAAAATGTTTTTCATTCCAAGCACGCTTTTCCTGAATTTTGTCAAGGAAGGTTAATGCAGGAAATGAATTACTGTCAATTTTAATTGCACATTTGGGAATTTCAGGTCAAAGCGCATATTTTTAAAAGCGTATTTTAAAATTTTTGGGGGCATAAAGTTGGTCTCCCTAGAGCTGACGAGCGCGGAGAACGCGGGCCGTGCCCGACCCGCACCGGCGGATGGCGTTACGTGAGGCGCGGCGCGGCGTGGCTCTTCCGCCGGGAACGGGCACTGCGGGCGCCGGCAGCCAGGCGTAAGCCGTAGCCGCCCCATCGATGAGCTTATCGGTTATTGCCAACTGCAGAAACAGCAAACTGCCAAAACTAATTACAGAATGAAATGGTGTGAAAAAGTTCGTTTTGGGCAGAGAATGACTTGAAGCGATAGGAAAATGGCAACCTTTTCTAGAATGACGCTTCGATACAGGTGGCGAGATAATGAAATACAAATATTAAATATGATATGCATAGGCAATCTGTTTGCTTAGTTGTCGAAACCGAAGTTTGACGCAGTGTCTAACGCTTTGAACGATTTACTAAATTCGTGCACCAAATCACCAGATCTTAAACGCATGCTTCAGAAACGCGTTCTAACTCTGACAGCTCATATACCGAGTGAGGTACTGTACTTCCATATTGCATGTCCGTAATTATCTCAAGTTTTCTGGGAAGAGTTTGTGCGCGTCCCGTTCCTCTTGGCGGGCAGCTGCCGGCACAGCACAGCACGGCCCGGCACGGCAAGGGAAGGGACAGCACGCAGCTGGCGCCGCCGCCGCCTCCAACTGGTCGCAGCGGCCGGCGCGGCGCGTGCGGATAACTTGTTCCCGCAGGAAATTGTCCATCGAGACTTGGCGTTGCATCGCGTCGCGTGCTTCATTTGCTATTCGTTGCCTTCTGGCGGCTGCTCCTGCCCGGTGGCCACACACGCGGCCTTTTGGAGGAAAAAAATTCTCCGTTAGAGGAACTTCGCCAAGAGGAGGGATGGGTGCTGCTGGCCGAACGAAAGACCCGAAAACAAAGTTGCGGATAAGTTTCGTTGCACTAAAAGTATTTTTTTTTCTCCACAGAACAGAATTAGGCAGATTCTTCGAAGACGCTAAAGGAGGCCTTTGTACGAGAAATTGTGAGCATGTTCACGTGCGCCGAGCTGGTGTGTGTTCTGAATTATGATTTTCAATCGGATGTCAAGTTTTGTAATTTTCTGATTATGCTAAAGAGAATTGCGATTTAATTTTCCAGTCCCTTTCTATCAAGGGCCTCTGATGGATGCTTTGTAAAGTGTCTTAAAAGAGCATTCGGTCATTAGGCGTTTTAAGTATCATTTCAAGGAATTTCGTGTACTTATTGACGTGCAATTCTGTAAGTGTATAATAGTACTCCTGGACTTGAAATGATATTTATACATTAGGTACCACATTAATCTATTCATGAATAAAAATGAAAAAAATGTGGTGAGCACATGCCGATAAGTTCTCTGAATAACTTGTCTTTCAGTTGTGGTGCTTTTAGCCTCCGCCTCATTTATTCGTTCTTTAGCTTCCGTAACTGGTTAAGTGTTTTTGGACAACAGAAAGCAGTGTGCGGTTGTCACTCTCTGAAAGTAACTGTGAAAGTTGACGTTGTGTTGAAATTAACAGGAGTAAATACTGCAATATTCCAGTAACAAAATAGAGGAAAGTTGTGCAAAAATTTTAGATTGCGCTCCCGTGTGATTGTGTGTATATATACTGTTAAACTCTCAATGTCCAGATGGGACTTACATTGTTTTTCGTATGTAAACTATCATTGGCACTTGATTTCGTGAAGAAATCTGCCTAGGACGGCATGAGAGCCACATGCTCTAGGTAATATTAGTTATTTCCCTGCTTCGCGATTGCGGTGTTCTTCGCCCTGGTTTAGCCATGGACCAGAGTATAAGGAAGGCCATGAATGGAGGG
>BOPP01000159.1:184414-220978 GCA_017312745.1 Gryllus bimaculatus | reverse complement strand
GTCATTTCACCGTTTCGCAATCTCAGAAACTATTCTGTCGTTGCTGCCCCCCTCACCCCCTTGCCTCAGCGCCGCTAACGGGACTCTCGGCACCGTCCGCCCGAAGGCGAGGCGCTGTCGCTGTTGTGAACCGGCGAAGGAATAGCTGGCGAGCGACGAGGGCGTGCGAGGCAGGAGCAGCCGAAAGCGAAAACGAGTTTGGTGGAGCTAGAGTGCATTGAAGTCATTACTGGGGCGTTAATGACCCGACCTTGGTCAAAATGTACGGAACGGTCTTCGGAGGCGAGATCTCTGGTCGGATGTTTACCTCTCGGAATCTTCGAACGCCGTTCTTTCAGAAGCGGACAAGTTAGAGGATATTCCAATTGTATAAACGTTGTTTTTTTTTTTTTTTTTAGAATCCTCTTAGACTTAAAATATGTGGGATGCTTGGCGAGAAGTTCCGACTGCTATATAATTAATTTCTTACGGTATTATACTCATCCATTTCACATATACTATTTAAAAAACGGCGCCGTTATTCCACGTATTAAGAACTGTTTTCAGTACTTAATACTGGTGTACTACTCCTGAATGTTTTGGGGCATATTTATTATGCAGTTATTAGTTCTGTTTGCGGTTTTTACGACGTTCACCAAATAATGTTCAGGGGACTACGACATATAGTTAGAATTTCTATTAATTTGTCTTGTTCTGGATGTGCTTCGCAGGAACTTAAAAATAGTAAGAAGTAAGCCTTTCCTCAGTCTTGAAGCATTCGCCTCTCCCTCTGTAGAGAATTGTTTAGTCGCTCCAATGACTACCGGCGGAGGCGATTCAGGGCAGCAATTGACGTCACTGCGTCTGACCGCGTTGCTTCAAAATTTTGATGTAATTGAAAAATTCCTTACAAATGTTGTGTAAATAAGTTACTAAATGAATAGAAATAATTTTGGTCTGACATAATATAACCCTTTGTTGATCTTTGTTACATGCTCGTTTACTTCTCCTTGCATGTTTATGCACATATGGAGTTTTCCATTTCTCGCACAAAATTTTTGGTCTGGATGAGAGTTCTTACGGTCGGTCGGTTGCCCTGAGAGATGTAGTTTCTGTGATTTACCCTATTAATGCCAGGAGTGCTTAACAAACGCACCGCCCGCGATCTTTGCTTCCGCTACCTTGTTCTATCCTGTCTTCTTACTTGCATACACTACTTTACCATAGTTATGTGTCTAGAGCTTTTCGGTGGAATTCCCTCCGCAAGCTGACTTGTCTAGTTCGGTGCCATACCTAACGATCAGGCGTGGAAAACAAACGACTGCTAAAATGCAGATAATGTTAAATCTCATTGGAGTTTAATTAAACGTTGAAGCCAAAACAAATGGCATAATTGAAAAGGAACATTTTCAGAGGCAATAGCAACTTCTCGCTAATATTATAGATCATGGGAACGATGACTAGTCAGTTCGGCGTTCTAAGTTTTGGTGCAATACACCATCCTTCTAGTACGTCAATTGCTGAAGTGACATGATAGGTAAATAATAGGTACGAGTGAGTGATTGACGTTTAACTATGACATTCTGGACAGTAACCAAACTGCTACAGTCCACAATTTTTTGCATCTATTTAGGTTAATCTGGTATATATATATATATATATATATATATATAATATCTTTAATCTCTCTGAATGTTTCTGTAAACTCTGTTCCGTTTCACGTGTGGTTTGCACGACATCATTTGTTGGATGAGCATATCTAGTTCTAATTTTATTTTCACTAATTTTCATCCACAGTTAATTTTATTTTAGGCCTCTAATGCATCGCTAGGACATCGGGAAATTATTGATATATTAATATTATCGTCATAATGTATTCTCTCTCCTGTGGGGTATTTGTGTCGAATGTTGTAGATACTTGAAGTTTGAACAGGGAGAGCAAAATTGCTTCCTGAGCTACCCTTCCCATTCGCATGCCGCTTTATCGCGAGAGCGTTGAGAGACGAGTCCGGAATGAAATTTTGATGTGTGTGGCGCGAGCGTTCCCTCCTGCGCGTGTCCGAGGAGGCGGAGGTCTCGTTGGTTATTCTGTGCGCGTCCGCCGCGCGCACCTGCGCCCGCCGCAGCCCCGCCACGTCTCCTCTGCGCCCGGCCGTGCGTCGGCTGAGACACTGCGGGGCCTAGCTTCTTGGCTCGGTCGCTGTCTGCAGGAGAATACTCTGAGCGCGTTTTCCGTGGTTTCTCCGATTAGCACCAGGCCGGAGCACTACCCTAACATACTGACCGCGCGCGGTATTTGCTTCGTGTTCTTGTCCTATCCTCACCCCCTTACACTAACACGCACCACACGTGTCGGGAGCTTTGAAGTTGTCCCGGCTGGGGCGGTGCCTGCTGGGATATACTTGTTTGGGGGGAAGGCAGACGCCACCTCCCCGGGAAAGACATATACTGCACTTACGGGACTGACGTGGGTAGTTTACGCGCCCGGAATCACTAACAACCAGGCAACCAATACACTATGTCCTCTGCCCCGTCTCGTGTTACATCCGCCTTGGTATACAACGCGTTGCTTCCCGGTTTTGTTCTCCTGTCAGCCACGTTCATCTCGTTCACTGTTCCTGCTTCGGGCATCTCTCTTGGCCAGTGTCTGCGAGCTCTGCGCAGTCGAATTTGTCATCGTACTGCACTCATCCCCCTCTTCCTCTTCAGATTAATTTTTCAGATCCCTCTGTTCCTTGTCGCCGTCGATTCGTTGGAGATTTGCTTTCCACCGCGCAGCCGTCGGCGGCGGCGCCGTCGGGCGGGCGCGGGTCCCGTTGCTCTCCGCTGCGCGCCGCTGCGAGGCCCAGGCCCACTGGCCTCGTTCGCCGTCCCGTTACCCGCCGCCGCCCGCCCTTCGCTCATCCAACGAGACGACAGTGGCGGAGGTGCCTGGGCATGGATTAGTTCCCTTTTGAGTCGTTTTCTTATTTTTGTATTACGAATCTTGCTGTTGGTAGGAATGTTATCTTTTACGTCTTTCCTATCCTAAGGATGGTAATTGACGATAGGAGTTGGCAGTTCGTTCGCCATTTCTAGAGTGCGTTTAGTTATTTCTTCTGGTTTCAGTGCCTCACTTGCACTGCTTTCTTTAAATGCGTTAGTTGTCGATTGTACACAATTTGTACTTGCCACTTGTTTACATAAACATAAAAAACTATTCTTATAACGCACCTGATAAACTCGCCAACTTTCACGTTGTTGAGACGACACTTTTTTTTTTCATACTAAAATAAGTCATATGTCAGGACTTATTTCTTTTCTTGTATGCACTCCTTTCGTATATTGTGCTTTTCATTGTGATAGTTCTAACGACAGTATATGCCGCTGCTCTATTTGCTTGGAGAAGCAAACTGCTGATTTTGACAGTTGCACTTGTGATCTGCTAGCCTTCTCTGGATTGTTGAACTCAATTTACATTCCTTTTCACATTTTACATTCCCGCACTTTGTATCAAAAATGAATTGTTTCAGACACCGTTGAGTGAACTTCGTACAGCCTTAGAAAAAGCCCAATGTACATAAACAAAGCAGCGTAGAATCCCTTTTGCGTACCGCGCAAGGTCGCTTATCTAATTGACCGGTTGCTCCAGACTCGTCCTTCAAAGACACGTGTCTCCGACCTGTCAGAATCATGCGCATGTGATAAGTACATAGCGCTGATTTGCAGCTCCGCATGGGAGTGTTTGGGAGTCAACCGCTGGTCCAAACCAGTAAAGATTTCTGCACTGCTGTTAATTGAGGCCTTTGTCTTCGACTGGAAGAGGGCGTATTGCATTACAGGGGTCGAATTCAGGATACTGCAATAGTCATCCTCTCTAAATACCGTATTGCATTTTCAAACTTACGAAAGAAGAAATTTCGGTTGTTTTTATTTTTTTTAAATTTTAATCAACTATATCCAGTTTGGGGACGTGGTATGCAACCTCCCACAAACTGAAGCAATAATGTATTTTCAATACATTCGTTTGTTTACTTTGTGATTACTCTTGGGCTGAACAGGACATTAAGCTCACTATAGTTTCTTACATCCCATCGCTGTGTCTGGAACGTCTGCAAACAATTTCTGCTGCCCAGTGCCTTTCTTAAAGAATCTGAGGTCCAGGACTCCCCGACAAGCCCACTGAACCGGACAGTACTGTTGTGTTATAACGTTTGTTGCGTATGTCCTCGTACCGCACGTATAAAAGATATTTATCTTTATATCGTTTCGGATTGAATAATACATGGTGGTTCATATAATGCCTTTGAATGATCTTTAATGGAAACTGCGTACTTCAATCTGCTATTTACAATGCCTTCTGAATGCTTTCTCGTGCGCTTTACCTTGGCGTGATTCGACGTTTTTTTCACGGCGGCGTTTCTGTTAAGGCGGGTCATATTCCGCTCTCCGTGGGAGAGCGAGCATCGAGTGGGCGGGCAGTGGGGTTGGCGCAGAGTGCACTTCGTATGCAACGCGGAGCCGCAGTGCGCTGGAAATAGCCCGGCGCGCCGCCCGCGCCGCACGCGCAGGAAGCTCGGAAATACGCGACCTACTTTCCAGTGTCGCCGCTGCGCTCAACCCAATGGCGCTCGCGAGGCGCCACGTGGTAGACAGACATGGGCCGCACACTATAGTGGCACGTCTACGCGAGTTTTGTACACGAAATCTACATGACTTTGTACGTGTAGACTACGTAGACAATGTAATCTGTGTAGACTGTTTTTCACATCAAATCGAAGTGCGTAATAAGCAGTGATAGTAGATGCATGTTGAAATGTAATATTACAAATTTTATTTTCGATTCAATACGTCAAACAAAATCTATCACCCTTGATGAAGAAATGACTACCTCCGTAAATGTCTCAAGCAACCAGTAGCAGCTTGTTTCAACTTGCGCATCAGACTACTCTGTATTCGACTCTTTCCACAAACGTCACCGCAAACGTCACGTGATAGTTTTTCACAAGGGCAAAAAGGAAATTCCCGTCATGATTGTCATAAATGAATATTTTTGAAACGAACCAATGTTAACTTGAAATTTAAAAACTATTTATCCATAATGGCAGTACTCCTTTGGATGTGAACCAATCAATTTGTAGTATTCCTTTGGATGAATTGTGTATAATTGTAAATAAATGTTGTCTTCGAGGAATAAAGGTCGAGGCTCGACCCTCGTCGATCCGCCCCTGTGCCCAAAATAGGTAGATTACCGTTGCCTGCGCGTTGTTTACGGATAGAGGTCGCGTGTGGTGGTCTCCGCGTAGACGTGCATGCGGCGAGGAGGTGCTTGCGTAGCTATCAGCGCGATAAGGAAGTAGCGGAATCATGAGCAAGCTCGCTAACTGTTGTTTATCTACGCGTGTTCTTACGAGGAACAGGTCAAGACCCACGGCCCCGCCCCGCCCCGCAACCGCTATCGGCGAACGCTAGACGCGGGATGGACGAGTGACCCGTTCGGAGCGTAGGCATTTGAATGAGCCTGCTGTGGCTTCCTCGTAAAGCAGAACGACAGATCGAGAATGGTCTTTGAAAACAGTGCTTTATTTTAAGCTATCAAATAATCGTTAGGATTCTGATTTACCAATGAAGAAATGAAAGGAAGAATTAATTAGTATCTCGAGCTTAATTAACCACATGTCAGTTTAATTGCTGTAACTTCATGATAACCTTTGTGTCTGAAATGCAATGTCTCTCTTTTGATTATGTTGGAGTATTTTTTGCAGACTAATGATTTCCACTGAGCGCACGTGGTCGGCCCAAGGCCACGGGTAGAATTTCGCATATTTCATTGATTTTTCTCTTCGCTGGACAAATGAAGAACTGTTGCTTAGTGTTATCACCCTTCAATTCTTTTTAGTTGCTTCCCGTCCAGGGTATACTAAATACAGTGCAAAAGCCCTTAATCTGGTGATGAGATACGATTGACATCTTAACCTTCAGAACAATCTGGAGAGTTCCAACCAACTTCGTGTTGCATTGCTCATCTCATCTTTTGTTTTTCAGCAACAAATATTCAAATAATACATAAATAAAATTTAAAGCGAAACCATTCTTCTGATTTCCTGATATCCAAAATAATGGTAGAAATTTTGTATTGCTTGAAGACCTTACTGGGGTTAATATGTTCGTTTAATTTTTAGTGAGAATGTTTGAACTTACTAACTCGAGGTTAGTAATATAAATAATAATAATAATAATAATAATAATTTATAATTATTAATAATAATAAAAAAAGCTCGCGAGCCATCTATCATCGTGCATGGCAGGTTCGTGTTTTAGACTTTTGAGTTGCCATTATTTTTTTAGTTTCAAATGTTTTATCCTTTAAGTAAAAAATGTGCGTTTTACATCTGGAGATGCACCCCCCCCCGTGGTCCAGGATTATTGTGCCCCGGCGCGGCGGAGCAGTGTGGCACCGGCCGCGTGCGCGCACCCCTTAAAGCGGAGCGCACCCGCCGGTGCTCGCCGCTGGTGCCGTGGTGCGGCCGCGAAGGGTGCCGAGCAATTGCTCCGACTGAAAAATCTCGCATTGGTTCCTTTAATTGCACTCGATGGATGTCAACAGTTCTTCGGTTTTGCATTCCTAATGTACGGGAACAGGACTTAGAAACGTTTTGGTCAAGAAAAATTAATATGAATGACAATATAGTATTTCTAAGACTCTCAGGGTACTTAATTTTTCGACTAAGCTTTCCTAATAAATAGTTTCATGAAATTAACTCCGTAACTGATACAGTGATATTAAAACATCGCATGTCTGTAATGGGATGTTAAAGTTGGTAAAAAGTGAACTTATGTAACCCTTGTGATTGGTGCAGTCCATAGAAGTATTGCGTAATAGCTACACGTAAATTCAAGTTCATTTAAAGGACACAGTTTAAATTCTCTACCGAGAAAAATGGTTCGAACTTATCTCGATCTCATTGATTAAATCCTGTTCTGTGAGCTGCGCGTGTGGGGTGAATACCTGATGTCATACCTTCCTGTATTCTACGAATAAAAAAAACAATTACAATGAATTAACGACAGTGAATAGTGATTCTTTCTATTGTTTACGATACTTAATTCCGCATCGCCAACTAACAACGTATGTCCTAAAGATTACAAAATCTGTTTGTAGGAGTATTTTAGTTCACAGATGACGAAATATCGATTAGAAGGATAATTCATACATTTTCGGACAGATAGTAAGACCAGAGTATGGGAAATTGAAATTGCCAAAAATATGGAGTTACCAATCCACACGCCCTTCACAGCGGCTATAAAGTCAGTTGTGCTCGAAGAAATGTAGATTGTAATCCCATACAAGAAATGGTTTTTCGTTATGAGATAATGGCATGAAGGCAGAGATATGGCCAGTACTTTCCCATGTGCCACTTATTGTTACTATTAAATTGAAATGTTACAATATTTTAATCTTTACAGCTCAAGAATCATTTTGAATTATTTACAATTTCTCTAAGAATTTGTTACGTAATCTTAGGAAACGTCATTGCTTCAAGAATCGTTCACAGAAAACAAAATGTGGATGAAATTGAAAGAAATAATTAAAGGTTTCCGCAGTGTTAGTGTTGTTCTATTGTGCAAATCTTCGTTATCTTTGAACGTATAGATGTTGCACCTGTTGGGTGCATTGCAGTAAATATAAAGGTGTGGTGTGCTTGTTACCTTTGGCGGCGCTGCGATGCGATGCGGGGCGAGGCTGGTGTGCTGAAGGCCGTGCGTGTGTCTGTTGCAGATGGGTGTGTGAAGACGTGCCCGAGCTCAAGCTGCCGATGGAGAACAACATCCTGTGCGACTACGACACGCGCAGGTGAGTGCCGCGCAGGGCCATTGCAGCCAAGGCCCCGTGCCCAGGCGACTTCTGGGTGGGCGGGAACAGACCTTTCGGGCAGGAGTCCCTCAGGGTTGCTTCCTACGCGACACATCTTCACTCTCGGTCATTGGTGGTCACATATCGTGTGGTGAAAATACGCATCTCACATTAAAGCCCCAGCTTTAATATACACGTAATTTAATGTCACAACAGTAATGTGTTTTTCTAAAAGAAAAAGAATTTTAAAAAAAATAGGGAGCCACTTCCTAATTTATTTCTCGTGGTGCATTATAAATTGACAAGTTTGGACTGGGGTATGGATAATTTCACTTGCAATATTTTGACAGTATATTTTAAAATATGAATGCTCTTAATTCCATCTTTCATGCTTTCTAGTGATCTGTTCAGCGTTTTTTAGATATGATTCGTATTTCTAGTTAACGCCAATGGAGGATTTATGAGGAATCTTCTCAACAAATATTGTTCAAGTATTATTCTAATGGGAGAATTATCCATTGACTTAAAGGGAATGTATTATGAGAGGTTATGTTGGTCAATAAAATTGTGAGGGACGTCATTTGAATTTGAGAGAATCATTTTTTGTGGTTATTGGAAAGCTCGAGCTTGCTAAGCGGATCGACCTATTCCTGTACCCCGCGTCAGACGCTCTTTCGTAAGGTCCTCGGGGGGCTGTAGAGGGTAATTGTGATCAAAAACGAAGTTTGAAGGACAGAATTGCTCAACTCCCATAATGGTCTTGCAATTTGACACGGAGTAAGATTAAACAACTCAGCGCGTGAACGTTGCGTGTGGGGTACTTTGGAAAGGGGAGACCAAAAGCATCAAAGAAATCAGGGGTTAACGTAGTGTATGCAATTTTGTTACACTGGAGTCGTATTGATCTATTTGCTTGAATCCATTTTTCTTGGTTATAGAGTGCTGGCGCACTGCTATTAACCTGTACATATTCTCAAAGAACATGCTTTCATTAATTTGGGTTGGTAACGAAGGATAGTTGTGTCGTTCCGTGTATAAATACCTTTATTACAGTTGTATAAGCCACCACTGCTCTTAATTTTTTGTTTGTTTCTCTTCCAGCTATGAAAGCATGAAAAATCTATGTGACAGATTTAACCGGGCGATAGACCAGATTGTCCAGTTGGTGAGTTTTAGCGTTCTTTTCTGATTTTTGCTAGCCGGGCTTTTGGTGTACGCTAATCGGGTTCGCGAACCGGGGTTCGGGTCCCCTTGTTATAGCAGCAAGTGGGCATATGCACGCTTGTAGTGGGCCCCTGCCGAAAAAGTTGGCTTTGCACAACACAGCTTTTCCCCAAAACTCTTTCAAACATTTTCTGGAGAAAAATAATTGAAAACGTTCGCATTGTAATGTCGCATGGCGAACGAATACTGCGTGGATCGTAAAGTAGTACAACGTATCCTTCCATTGCCAGATACTATTTGACGCAATTTGCATGTTGAATTACCTGTGGACATTGTCGTATAAATGCTGGATTAAAATCTGATATTTTCGTTGATTACATTAATGATCAATATTTTCACAAGTTCAGGAACACGCGACCTTTTTGCAGCTTTCACGCAATGAGTTTCCAGTGTTTGATCATTGAATGTGTCTCACATTAATACATTCGATATAAAATGCAGCACAATGCACTGGAGCAATTACACAAAGGACATGTGAATGTATTTGGTATTTTGGGTCGATTGTCTGACCTCATGCCTGGGCCTACTTTGTTCCCCACGTGTAACAACGTATCTTAAGTGGGATCTTCAATGAACTCCTGGCAAAAAACTTGATCCACCTCTTCAAGAAACTGGCTTTACACAACACAGCCTGCGTGAACAGTTGTTTTACGGGATGCTTTGATCGCACTTACAAAATCAAAGTAGGGATTGAATTAACGCAAGGAATCGTGGGAATCGTAGGCCGGGCTGGACACAACTTACGGTCTACCTCTTGGCCTCTACCTCTAGGTGGGTATAGATGTAGTGTTGTTTTGTTTAAATTCCCACAATTTGGTTTTTGCGAGGAATTCCTCCTGGACAACAGGAAAAAATATGCGATGTTTGCATAAGGTTGGAGACATTGATTAAATTAATTGTAAAGTCAAAGAGAGCTTTTACTATTCTAAAGTAATGTGAATCCCACTGATTTATTCGTTGAATGTAATGAAGTAATTCGTTGGTAATTTGTTGAATACTAACCAAGAAAAACTTTATTTTCCATCTCTTCCAACAAATGTCGGGTTTCTTATTTGTTTCCATTTACCCCTGCATCTTCTTTACAAACTGCTTTTTATCATTTCATTTTATAAAATAACTCCTTAGTTTGGACACTACATTGTTCCCAATTGAAGGGTGAACTTTACTTCTAGTGACGAAAAATGTAAAAGTAAAGAAAAGCGTTGCAATGTCCTGGTCTTCATTAAAGGATACTTGTGATGGATGCAATGTTGAAAATGCTGTTTTTTAAGCATCGGGAGGGTAGGGTAGGTAAGGTAAGTGTCCCGACTGGTTCTCGACGGCCTTGTCGTTGAATTGAGTATCACCTGAGAGGGAGGCGTGTCCATTTGTCTCGGTCGCCTGCGCCAGCCGCCCGGGCAGCGCGTTTCGCCTCCGCCCCCAGCGCAGTCCGCTCCCAGCCAGACACGACTTTCGCTTCCAGAGGCCCACCGCCTCGTCCTACCACCTTGTTCACTAGGGCCGCTTCCAAATAAGGAACTCAATATGGTATTAAACATTTCTTAACATTTAATTTTCTTGCCCATTCTAATTGCTCCATGTACTGAAGATGCTGATCCTTGCGTACTCGCTACTACGTTCCGGCACCTGGCAGATATCAGCTGGCGACATCCAGTGGTTTCATCCAGTCGGGAGCGTACATGTTGCTACAGTGACGTAGCTTCTGATTGAATGTAACCGTCGATAGCTGATTTACTTCAAACCCACGGTTAAATAAAAATAAATCCACGTATACTCACTACTTTTTTCCATATCCATTCATGGATTCTAATTTTCGACATTATCCCAGACATATAAACCTAATTCGTGTTCGTGACTTCAAGTAGATGCACTGTTTTGGTAATCTCAAGGTTTGCAACATTACGCTTTATCTGCAGTTCGTTCAAAGATGCGATCGATGTTATCTCACGGTAAAACCATCCAAGATGATTCTACATCAAATATCAGCGATATCTTATCTCGCAGGAAAATTATTTTGAAACGTTCTTGATCGAGAGCTTGATATGTATACGTTTCTGCGCCACTGTGTCGTATCTCTGAGGCAGCGTTTCTCAACTTACCGACCTCGATATACTCTTGACTTCGTCGGCACCGCTGTTTTGACATTTTAAGAGCTCTGAAACACCTCCAAAATCAGTGTGACCCTACTGTGTGTCATGAAGACGAAGTTCCAGCCTTAAAGAACAAATATCGTGCGTTACTGTGTACTGCCAAGCAAAACGTACTAGTACTACGTTATAATACGTACGTAACTACGTACTAATTTTAGTGGTTATTATTATAAGCATGCGACAGAAAGCAGCCCCGCCGGTAAAGTTGACCTTTCCGATTCTTCAACTTTTTGTAAGATTCTTCTGCAGTCTTGATTCGTGGCAATTATCGATAGTCATTTGTATTTCTTCCTTTTTGACTCAGTGTATAGGCGCGGCGTTTAAAGTTTTGTTAAACCTAGTGAATCATTTAACCCAATTGAAATATTTATTTTTTAATACATCTTTACTATTCGTTGTACTTTGAATATTGCCGAACGCCAGTTGAAAATCATTGCTTTAAGATAATCGCCTCCCCCTCCCACTTGCGTAGTATTTTGAATCGTTGGTACGTTGGTAGAGAACGTAGAATAGAATTTTTGACGTATATTTGGCGTATGCTACTCATGCCACTTTTTTTCATGTGTACGGCCTGCTAAAACGAAACCCAATTCCGCCATTGGCGTCCGAGCTCCGATAATGCAATGGTGGCCGTCGCGTTGTTTCCGGCGCCGCAGCTCGCTGCTTTCCCTCTCCGGTTGCGCCCGTCCGTTTCGCGGCGCCGCCGCCGACGCGTGCGGCGCGAACGCTATATTTAGCGGGAGAGAAAGCTGCGCGTGCCGTATTCTTAGCCCCGATGCCTCGCGTCGCCCACCCGCCCTCTGCGGCCGTCCCGCAGACACAAAGACGCGGTGTCGGTGAGGCCAATGGAAAGAACGTCCTCGCAAAGGAGTTTAAAAGGCCAGTTCGGGAGTTACGTAACAGAAGACTTTAAATGAGAACGAACGCCACAGCGTCCACTTTTTAAAATTTGACGTGAGAGAATTTTTAGGACTTAGGTCGTTAATCTGAAGTTAGGCCCTAACAAATGATACGGCACATTTATCTCAGGAACACCAGTTTCCCAGAGGCTAGTTAAGATGAATACCATTTTCTTTCACTTTCCACTACCTGCGTGTTATAACCTGAAAATATAGTTGAAGTCAGTTATTCGGTGTTCTTGGCATCCTTACGTGTATCGCAAAAGTCATTCATTACCTGTCCCAGAAAGTCCTCTCGACGTGGATTCCATTTGCTACCAAACCGACAACTACAACTTATGGATGTGATATGATACAAGAAATTGAAAGTGCGGAAAGAAGAGTTCGAAGGACAAGATTTTTGTTCCTGTGTGGCGAGTTCAACTTTCGGCTCGGCATTGTGAAGACGCATTGATGGAGACGGACTAAACCTGGGCCGAGTGGCTTCCTTTCTTAGCCTGCGTTTGCCTTGGATGAAGGTGGGAGTTTCTCCCCTGCATTCCAATTGGCGGTGACGCAATCGCGCGTTTGGTGAGCGCTGCGTCTGGCCGGGGGCGGGGCGGGGCGGCGCGGCGCGGCGCGGCGCGGGGGACAGCCTCAATGGGTCCGCCAGTCGGTCCTAAGCATTCCTCAGCGGAGCGGAGCCGAGGCGAGGCGAGGCGAGCTGAGCCGAACTGGACGGGCCGGCCTGCCGGTTCGAAAGGCCGCCGACCACTCTCAGCCGCGTCAGTGGTTCGCATCAACCTGCCACCACTTCGCTATTCCGACAGGTTTCTGCAGTACTTTTGCCTTGCCTGCTAGCACCAGCCACTCGTATTTACCTTGTCATTTTTTCTCGAAATCGTTAGCACACGGAACATCTAAAACTTTAGGTAGAAACAATGTGGTTTTTGTCTCGTATCTAAGCCATTAATCTTCTGTGGTAGAAAAAATTGCGACAAAACGCGGTGTACTCATAATGATGAACCTATCATAGACCCCTGCAACAAATCACTGATAGGCGTTTCACATTTTACCTTGTTCCTAGAGAACGATGATTTCGATTGTCGCAGTCGTAACTAAACACTCCGTAATGCTGTGCTGCCCTGAAATTGGCGCGGAGTCCCCGAGGTGTCCAAATAGCACTTGCGGCGGTCGTCCCCGGGCCTGGACCCTCGCAGCGCCGGCGGCATCCTGTTGCGAGCGCGCGCCGCTGGAATGCAGAACACTCGGGTTCGAGGTCGCGCTCCGGGCTCGCCGGCCCGGACCCACGCCGCCGCCCTCCCGGATCCGGAAGCGGGCGCCGCCGCCTTCGCATGGCGGATTTGGGCGTGTGAATGGGAGGGGGCGGGCCGCGTTTATCCCTGGTCTGCATCGACCCGCGCGCCCGGATGTCGGGGAATGTCGTGCGCGGCCCAAGGCGAGGCGCGGCGCGGGGCAAAGAATCGATGCGGCGGTGGCCGCGTCCCCTTGGCCGCCAGCGGAGGCTGGTCCGGGCCTCACTTCGCCCCGGACGGGGGCGCCTGCGCAGGCGCGGCTTGCTGGCAACCCAAGGGGGGAATCTTGCCTGATGGAGTTAAAAATAAGTTTTCAGCAATTTCAAACATAAAATAATGAATATTCCCTAAATATCTTTTCGTATCCTCGTATTGCTATTTTACCTTAATTTTCCTTCACTTCACTCACGTAGTTTAAAAATGGTTATATTCATTTGTAGAATAACATTTTTTCGTGTTAATTACAAATTATGGATAATGATTCTCTTCTGCTTTGTTGCATTCGTTTCACAAATTAGTAATATATTGATGATAAGAGAAATGTTTAAATTATTATTCCTGCGTTTATCATAGTCCGTGGTTCAGCGCTGTCTCGAAACTCAGGCTTAATCAAGAACTGTTCCATCTGTTCTCTTTGGGCGTCTGCCCACGCAACGCGCGCACACATGCGCGCGCACCAGGGCCCTGTTATCGCGAGACCTTGGGGCGGCGGCGGCGGCTGAGGCTGCGTGTGCGTGTGTAGACGCTGGGCAGCGCAGGCCTGCCAATTCCCAATTCTGCCTCGTTTCTATTATCCGGCTCGAGGAGTCAGTGGAGCGAATTGGAGAGAACAGACATTTGATGGGAAAATTAGTGCTTCGGACATATTTTGGCCTCTTTGTTGGAATAAGGGACGTGGCTTTAATGTAAAGCATATTGAGGAGGTGAAAATAATTTTCTTGCAAGTGTTTCGTTTAGATTTTGATTTATTTAGTCACAAACAGTAATAACTGTATGTGACGTATGCGGAAGAAGAAAAAGGAATTTCAAATAGGGATTGCTGGGTTACCGACGCTTGACTACCCTTTTGACCTTACTGGATGACGGTACGATAAGTGTGTGCGTTACCTGTTTTTGACTTGCGTCTAGTTGTAGGGATGCGGTCCATATTAATACGTAAAGCAAATAAGACACGAGTATTATGATGAGCTTTGTAATGCGGATTGCCTGATGGTCCTCAGCGCGAGTTCTTCCTTGACATTCCTTTAAGGGAACTGGTACTGGAAGTATGCTCGCTTCAGTAAGGTAAATGCTTTAGCGTCAATCGTAGTAAGATTTGGAAGACGAAAATAGATTTGACACTTCATATCGCAGATGGTTCCAAATGTAATTGCTTCAGGCCTTCAGAAACGTACATCTTGTATAGCCTGTAAATCTGTTGTCAATGGCCTCGCGTGCGTGAGCTCGGGTTGGTGGCCTGCGCCGCGCGTGTTTGGCGACGCCCGGCGCCCCTCGCACGCGAGAGGCGCCCGCGCTCGCCACCGCCTTTTTGCTTTTCTGGAAAAGACCCCTCTCCCCCCCCCGTTACCGTTGTGCGTGTGAGTTCCGTTGCGGCGGCGGCGGTGGTTGTAAGGAGGGCAGGTGCATTGGTTGTGACGGTCGCGTGGAATAGGGGACTCCTTCAGTAGGGTTTGATTCAGGAGTATCTAAAGGAAACAACATAATACAGTTAGTATCTCGTAAAACATACTACATGCAATGTAGTAATTTTTCTAATTTATGCTTAATTTTAATTTAATACAACCAATTATTAATATAATAGTTTTTTAGAACTAACAATAGTGTACAGGATGCTAAAGTAATGTGATGGCAGCCAGTGGACTCTTTCTGCTTAGTGAATTTGACAAACGAAACAAATCTTTATCAATTTTTGTAACACTAGTATTGTTAGTCAAATTCATTGGCATTATTAAAATGCTCAAATGGTTCTTTCTCATTGTTTTATTCCATGTCCTGCGAAGCGAAATCACGACCGTCGTTTCCGCAAATGCTGGAGGAGCAGCAGCTTGCCTGTGTATCTGCGCGGCGGGGGGGGGGGCAGAGGGTGGTAGTTTCGTACTACTTCCGCCTTCTCCCGCCTCGCTCTACTACTGGGTCGCGGGTCACAACGTTGTATAATGTGTGGATGACACGGTAGCGTAGACCTTGTCCTGCTAACACTTTTGGCTCGACTCTTCGCAGGAAGGCAGGTGACAGTGACACTATTTGCAACTTTTGGTGCTTCTTTGTGAACTCAAGGAGAAAATTGTGTTTTTGTTTACACAATCATAATGTATATATTGTTGATGTTAAAATCTTATAAATTAAGATAGAATTATCTAGGTATCATAACGGTTGATACCTAGGCAATTGTCTCGTAATTTAAATCATAATGTAGTTTCTATATTTCAAAAATGTACACATTTCGTATGCATGTATTTTGTATTGGTTGAAAACTGAGCACGAAAGCGATAATCAATAGAACGTCACTTTCTTATTTAAGCATTTGTAAATTTCGTATGGTTCATTCCCTTTGTGTTGTAGTTCTAGGAGATAGTACACGTACACACACGTCTGTTGTTTCCTTTGCAGACGAGGAAACATTGACATTCTTAAAGTTTCAAAGAAACAGACCATTTCCTACTTTGGTACGTTAATAGCACGGCTTGCGTGTCTCTTCACGAAGTTGTTCCCCTTCGAGCAGGAAAAAGAAAATGTTAGGGAGAATCCGTATGAAGCTTGAGAGCTTCAGCTGTATTTGGCTAGGATTAGTCGTTTGTTAAGATGCCTTATCAATTTTTTTTAGAATTGCGCGCTTTAAATTATGCCAGGTTGTGTTTCTTGAAGAAGGCAATAAAAACGCACGAAATAAAGTATTCCTCAAATCTTAGTATTTTTGCGGTTACCTTCTACAGTCGTGCAAAATTTGGTGAGCGAATAATAGCGCGGTTACAAACACGGTACCCTATTGCTCGATCAATCGCAGCCAATTCGACCTACACCAAATCTTGCTGAGACAGTCGTGTGTCTGTTGCCAAAGCCAGCTATTGAACATGGCTTTGGTCGCGGACGTCCTGCATTTTTTCCCCCTCTAACTCCCTGCTTTCATTCTTGTTCGCGACTCGTTAGTCGGTGCAGTCATCATCCATCTTCCACTCACCTCTACTTATTTCACGCTGCTATGAACGTCAATTAACTTGTCTAAATGTAGTAATTGAATGGTGTATGCATGAGAAAGCAATGCTGGATGTATTTAAAAACTGTGAATGAAACTAGTCACCGAAATATTTCCTAACTCTTTATGCTACTAATAATTTTGAACAGTGGTATACATTCTTTTGTTAATTTGGCAATATGAGTAAAATACTCATACTTTTATTTACTTTTTACTTTTCAGAGAACCTACTTTCCTTGCTTATTTTTTAGAATAAGAATCAACGAAAGGTGCCGAATTAAATGATAGACAAATATTCTAGCCCTGCAAAGTAAGATGTAAAGTTGTTGTTGTTGTTTTTAATAGAATATCTATTCTGAATAAATAATCGGTGTTGCGTGTTCTTTGAACCTTAAATGACTATTGATGTTGTGATACGTTCACCAAGGACTCTCCTGAATTGCAAGTTTGAGTCGCCTGATTGCAGAGTAGTGCATTGTGTTGCCTGCCCCCGCCGCCGCCGCCGCCGCCGCCGCCCTGGCGCGTATCGATCGCGGCCCGCGCGCTCGCTCGGTTCGTCCGCGGCGGCAGTCGCGCGCGGTTAAAAATAGACCGCGAGTCACCGAACTTGGAAGCGCTGCGTCTCGACTAGGTTGGCTGGGCGGCCGCCGGAGAGAGCGCACGTGCCGAAAACGCGTAGGCCGTTCTGTTTATCCACGCTGCCAGGCGGGCCCTCCTGCGCTGGCAGCCTTCGCTTTTAAAGTCCTCGCGGCGGCTATTTCCACGCGCGCTATTTTCGCCCCGAGACGCCGAGCGCGTCGGGAAGCTCCCTGCTCCCCCGGTGCAGTGGCAGCGTCAGGCCTGGTCTCGGGTGCAGGAAATGCGACATGCGCACTAAGGAAACGACGCGTTTCCTAGTAATTAGTCTTGTTTCCTTCTCCATGTGCACTACAGTACTGTAGTCCATTGTGCTCAGAACCAATGTCGTTTTGTAGTACTGTATCATTCCTCTACTTCATTGATTTACCTCCATAACAACGTTCTCGTCTCCTTTACATAATGCTCTTTCGAAAACACGGCAGTTCATCATTGCTTCATTGATGGCAAGCTTTCAGAGATGTTTTCGATACATTTTATGCAATCGCATCGTAATTTGAAAATCTTCTTACAAGCAACCTACGTTTCATGCCGGGCGACTTGTTTGTGATTAATATTTTGTATAGAAAATTCCTACCTATACATGTAGAAAAAAGTTTCAGTAACGATATAATTTAAATGGATGTAGGCAATTTGCTCCTGAATGACTTCATTGAGTAATAGAGAATATCGGCCAAATCTTTTGTTCGGAAAATCCGACGATGGTTTCCCCTTTTGGACGCGATCAGCAGACGGAGCGGCCCGCGGAGGAGCGCTTCGCCGCCGAGGCGCTTCAGCGGTGGCTTTGCGCTTGCGTGTGCCGCCAGGGGGAAGAAAAACGCGCGTGGGGAAATGAAGTACTCCGACCTTTTCATCGACCTCGCGCGGGTTCGGCCCGGCCCGGCCCGGCACGGCACGGCACGGCACGGGCCAGGCGTTGCGATGCGGTGCAGTACTGTACTGAGGGAGCGGAGAGGAGTGAATATATTGGTTTATGCGCGGCCCATAAAGGAGAACGCCCATGCACCAGCGATAGGATAGGGCTTCTTTGATAGACGAACGCTTTTCTTTTGATTTGGAGGGAATCGAATGTGGAAACGACTCGATTGTAACTCGCGCACGAGGGTTAGATCCGTGTTTTGTTATGTCCAGATTTTCCTCTGCCATAAAATTCACTGATGACGGTCCAACGAAGGCGAAAGCGGGGTCTGTTCTGCCCACGCCCTCCCGCCTCCGAGCAAAAGGCGAATGACCGGTGCTTCGGCCTTCTACATCGACCCGAAAACGAATACGGTCGTGATGTTGCCTTGGCACTGAGGTACGCCGCGAAGGCAAGGCAACGCTGGTTGAGCCCCGAGCCTGTGTCATCGACCTGCAACGCCAAGCAGTGCTTTCAACTGCCTGGGCGTGGAAAAGGACAATCGATAACACACCGGCGCCCGGGTGGAGGGGAGGCCGTACCGGAATTTGTATATCCGTTCTGTTCGATTGGGAGAGCGGGACTTGTTACAGAGTTGATGTTCAATTTAAAAGAAAAAACGGCGCGTTGAGAATGGTGGGCGAGCGTGTGTTTGCGGGGGCGGGGGCGTCTGCGCGTGCGCGGCGGCGACGCCGACGTGGTGTCCTTGGGGGCTGGCGAGGCATCGCTGCCACGATTCGTGGCCCCGGCCGGCGCGGCCTTGGCAGGGCACTCGCAGCGCTCGCCGCCGACGCCACTGGAAGTGCTTTGATTGGATTGGAGCTTGTGGATCTGGCCGCGCTCGCCTCGTTGGCTTTTTTGGCTTGCGGACATTGCCGAGCTGCTCGCAGAACTCTTCCTCGTGTCAAGTCTCCTCGTTGTAACATTCAATCGGATTCTATGCAATTAGTTGTGTGCGTTTCATATTTTGAAGTTTTCGGATCTCCACAATCCCAAAACAAAATGTTGAGAAATTCGGCGTTAGAAGGAGCCGTCGAAATATCAGACAGTTTTCTGAATTCTTTATCGAGAATTTTTACTTAACCATCGCCTTTTGTGGATAAATTTCTCGTTTTAAATTAGTAAAACAGTGATTAGTATTGACCTCTTTTGGGGTGGTGGTGCGATGATACAAAAATTGTACTTAAAGCTAGTGTGAAGCACCTTCAGCCTCAAATTTTCCCATCTCGTCGCGATCTTCATATACCTGTAAACAATTTCTTTATTATTTAAATGTCCCAAATTATCGTCGTATTAGGAAAAGACCACTTCAGTTTACGTAGTTATTCTCAAATTATATAAATGTGTTGTCACAATAATAAATTTGGAAGATATCGTGGCTGAAGTTTTCGGTGTTTCTTATATTTTTTTCTGTAAGAATTGCGACTAAATTTGATCAACTTCGTGTGTATCTTAGTTAAATGTCTCTGTGATAAGGTTTCCCTTCTCTTCGCGTGGTCGCTTCGGTGGGACGACCATCTTCCCCAGCGCCTTTTCCCTCCCTTGTAAGCACTCGCCTTCTTTCCCGCTCCTTCTAATACTCTTTGCCGTTGGCTGAAGATGGACCATGACGCTCATAATGCCGGCACGAAAAGTCCCCGTCCTCGGCCTGTGCCTCGCCCCTGCAGCTGTTGTATGCGATTGGTTTGGAGCCTTCGTAGGCGTTTACTTGAGCCCTACTTAAAGATGTTAACTAAATAAATAATTCTCGGAAATGCTGTGTTCTGTGAATGGAAAAACGAAAGATGAATCTTGAAAAATTGCTACAAATACAAATGTCTCGTCTGTCGATTCCTACACACGATTATCCTTGGTGGTGGAGTTCACTCGGTGCTGGTCCCCTGCTCGTTGCGTGGCGCTCCGGTCCGCGGCGTCCGCGTCGCGTCGGAGGGGGGGGGGTCGGGTTCACGGGCAAGAGGAGAGAAATCGATGAATGGGTTGCCAGAACCGCGCGCTGAACCGGAATGCAAATGGGTGAAAGTGATGGGGCGGCGCGTGGATGGGGGCGGCCCCGATGGCGTCATCGCCGCCCCCTCGATGTGCACCCTCGAGCGCGCCAACAGACGCCCTGTGTACTCTGGCGGCTGCTGCTGCTGCTGCTGCAAGTCATTCAAAGTGTACTTTACATGGTTTTATTTTATTTATGATGCATTAAATGTTTTCTTAGTTAACCTTGTCGACAATTAGAAATCAACCTACTATGCGCGTTTAAAAACTAAACAGTTGCGTGTTATCGGAATAATTGAATACAGTAAATAGGTGCGCCAATTTGTGTTTGAACCAAAACATCACTGCACACTGAACTGCAGAACCGTCATTCCGTAACCTATTGAGTTCTCTGAATCTCCAGACCCCCCCCCCCTTCCCCAGATTTGTGACGTGTTTTACTCCTTTGTGGAGTTTGAAGGGAGCGCCTGGCCGCCTCGCCCGAGTGCGGGTGTGTTGGGCTGCGCGGACGCGGGGCAGGGAGGCGGGGCCCATTTCCTCTCGCAGCTTGCGTAACGCTGCGGTCGCGTGTCCCGAGAGACGCCGTCTGCAGAAGCCTCCAGAGGAAGGTAGGCGCCCCATCCGCGCGGTGCTCGAAGCGCGCCGCAAGGAACCTCCGGAGGGAACAGCTGCTTAAGTAGATCATTAAAACAATTAGAGAATGGCAGGTAATGTAATTTCGTTTGTAAACTTAAACGTTATTGCAATGGAAGCGGAATTTGTTCATGGAAGAAGTTTAAATTTCGTTCGACCTGGGGAGCCGTGGTTGTCTTTCTATTTTACCTTTTGCTATCAGGAGTCGGAGCGTGTAACTTGGCGAGCGGACCCGGCGCGCGGGCTGGGATCCTTGCCCCTGCTCTCGACCCCCCCCCCCCCCTCCCAGATGCTCGGGAAAGAACGCACCGAAGGCACGACGCGTGAGTCACGGGAGAGATTGGTTGTTTCAGGATTGCTCTGACCCTCTTGCGACGGCTTATCGATTCTCCAGTGTCCCCCCTCCTCGCATGTGGGAAAACAAGATGGTGAAGAAGAAGGGTACTCGCATTAAACGAGGTGTTTAAAAGGGTCTTTTTTTTTTTTTTGCTTTCTTAGAATAAATCTGTAAGCGTACACATTCGAGCTCCATACTGTGTAGCTTCACAATGTGGGGCTGCCATTCACACCGGCTCAACCACACACCGAAGAAAACCTAAACACAGGAAAACTAAAAAAAGAGGACTATCTACATTGCGTTTTGGCCACTGACTCGTTTGGCGTATTAAAGAAAAGAAACCCTGTTCGGTGCGTTGAGCCGGTCCGAAAGTAATTTCTGCTGTAACCCGTGCCTGCCCTGTGTTGTTGAACATAGCCAGGGTGGCCTTGAAGATGGTGTTGCAACGGCGGCGGGTGTGTGAAGACGGGTCTCGCGCAAATTCCTGACTTGAGTGCCAGAAGACTAGCCGAAGGCTGGAAGAGAAAAGAGCAGCTACGACCTGAGGAGAGTGACGAAGACGTCAGATGAACTGGAATGCCCTTCGAACCAGGCAGAGGATGAGCATTATTCTCCGGTTAAAATAAATATGCGATACTCTACAAAACAACCAATTGCAGCACTCAAACAGTTGCAACGCCGCGTGTTTGAGTTTGGGCATTGGTCGTTTTCGTGAAGTGCTCCGGCAGCTTCATCCACTTCTTTCGCATATTCATTTTAATCTATTATGTATAAGATTTTTTATTTTACTTTTTAATCTGTGCAGAGGAAGGAATGCATGTTGCTGAGCGTGCCAATTTTTCTTGTAGAACATCAGAGAAATGTTTTTAGTTGTTGGTCATTCTTTATTGGTCATAATTACATAATGTTTTGATAAACACGCGAGAATGGCCCAAAATTTGAAAAGGTTGCAGGGGAAAATTTAAAATCTGCAAAAAGCTTACTTTTTTAAACCACGCGTATTATTTTAATTCCACATTGAAGTGTATGCTACGAAGCTCTGAAGTGGCAAGCTTGTAGATTGTAGGAGTCACTGCATCATTAAGAATGAACATTCCTTTAAAACGGTTTCCCATTAAATTATTAACTATTTTGTGTATGGTAAGCCCATGTTAACACGAGTTGCTAATTCTGTTAAATTTTTTAATTAAAGAAAATTAATTAAAAATTGTCATTGAGAACGCAACTGAGCTGTTGTACTAACCCACATCGGCTCTTTCTAATTCTGGCGTGCTCAGTTTTCGCCAGAAGAAGTGTGGGGCGCAGGTCTTAACCGAATCGGGTTAAATGAAGCGCTGTTCTGCTCCATCATGCAGCTCTGTTCGCCTCCGCTCCCTTCTGCTAATCTGCTTTCCCCCTCACCAAAGATGCAACATTGGGTGGGAGCCCCACGAAAAGCCTTCTTGATCGATAGATTACTTAAATGAAACGTGAATTCTACACTTGGGTGATTGCCGGTCTATTGAAAAAAATCAGGTACTATAAATGAAATAACATCAAATAGCAAAGAAACTATCAGTTACCACGTAAATATTTGATGTGGTTTTTAATGTATTTTGTCCTTTGTGATCTGGCAATTTGTCTTGTTGGAGATTCCATGTATTTCAATTACTGATACGGAACGATCTTGTTAGGTATGTCGCGTCCCCACTTTTAAGTTTTGTATCTATGTAGATGCAATCTTGTATTAAAGGTATAATGTGATACAAATTAAAACGGCTGTGCAAGAGCCTGCGATAATTGCGTTCACGTGCTTCTCTAGAGTGCTAATCACTAAACCAGTTTGCCTGTGTATTGCCGTGCGACCCGATGGAACATTCGTTTATTCAAGTGATTTACATAGTTTATCATTGAAATGTTTATCGTAGATTTTTTCTAGAAAGACATTAAATGAATTTGTATAGTTAAATTAGAGCTGAAACTGTCGGTATCAAGTGCTTGTTCTTTCGGTGACATTTGGTGTTTAAAAATATCCAATTGCCTCAAAAGACGTAAGGGTATGCCCGAATATCTTTACAAGCTTATGGCTACGAAAGACGTACCTTGATATTGATTTTCGCGAACTTCATAAATCGGTGTTGTATTTGTGAGAGATTAGTTTTAGAATTACCTTCGTTTATTTACTACTGATGTTCTTTAAATTATTTTACATTTCGGAAGAACGCGCCTTTGAACATTGCAATTTGAATATTCATTGTTTGTGGTCCGCATCAGTCTCCCAACTTGTCATGAATGAGGAAGCCGGGTATTGATCGGGCGAGCGGTGGACACGTCGCGCTTCACCGCGAGAATAAGTTGGCCTCGCGGAGGCATCTTGTGCTTGCGTCCGCCGCGCCGCCGGGCCGCATCTCTAGGCTAGGCGGGCGCCGGTTACTATGCCAATGGCGGCGCGGGGCGCGTTTGTTTGGGTCGCTCCGCTTTAAAGCGGCAGCGGGGCTGGCGGGCGGGCGGAGGGGCGCAGGCGGGCGGCAGCGGCGGCGGCGGCGGCAGAGCGCCGCGTATTGATTTCCGCGGTTCGTGCCCTGTCGAGTTGGCGCGCCGCCGCAGTCAAGCGCTCTGCGCGAGCAACGTGTCGCCCGGTCGCCCTCGCCCTGTGGCTCGCCGCTGTACGCCGCCCCGCCCGCCCCGCTCCCCTCTGCTTTGTTTCTGTTGCCTTGTCCCTTTCGCCCTTCGACGCCTTTATTTTCGCTCACAACCCCATCTCCATTGGCTTCTTCCTCGATTCATGTATAATGTGCTGCCATGCACACGCTGTTACATTGATTCAGTCTTTACACATCAACTGCACTTGAAATTTCTTTCTTGCGGTGATTTTAGTTATCTCGTGAATTTATGAGTTTTGTTAGATATGAATAAAGTTTTTGGAGTGTCTACGCTACATCTCCACGCTCGTAGGTTTCATTTCTCTGTGACAATGTGTAATTGGCCTTGTCGTAATGTAGCTTCAAATCCAGAATCTTCCTCTTTCTGTCCTGTGCCCTAGATCCCTAGTCACCTGCTCCCACCGCCTGCCGTGCATTTCTCACGCGGTCGAAGAGCGCTCGCGCCATAGCCATGCGTGGAAGCTCTCTTCGCCGCCGCCCCCCCCCCCTCGGTCCGTGACGCTCGCCATGCCGCCGCGGCCCCGCCTCGCGACACCCAGCGCGCGCGCACCCCTGCCAGCGAGCGCAACGCCGCGAAGCCCCAGGCGGCGCAGGCCACTACGGGGACTCAACGTTTCATTATTCACTCGTCATGAAGGTTAGTTTTCATATTTCTGGTAGACCGATAATGGAATCAGAAGTCTTAACTAGAGGCCTTGAATGTAATGCGCTATGAAAGGAAGCTCATTTTAAATTGATTCGAGAAGCAGTTTCGTGCCGCGTGCAATGGGTTCTAAGTGTTTAGCATATTCCAAAACGTCATTGTCACCCGAATTTTGTTTTTGTGGTAAAACGATATCTTCACGCCATTTACGCAACCTGTAGTTGGTCGCGTCTCCAGCCCGGCCTCCCGCCCCTTTGGCGTGCCTTTGAGGCGCCGGGCGTGGGCTCAGCGGGCGGAACCCGCGCTGTTATGGTTACATTTTTAAAATTCGGCAAGTTGTTGTTGCGAGCGCCCAGGGCGTGGGAAGTGGGCAGGGGACGCCGCGACCGGTTGGTGCAGAACGCCATAGGGCCGCCCGCCGCCCTTTCGCAGAACCGGGTGAAGAGGTTAAAGATACAAGTGTCTGCTGCAGTGATTTCCACCTTGCAAAACAATAAATAACGCTAAACGATTTATGAACTTGTGGTTCATGGAAATTGATAGAAAAAATCTCACACTTTACTTGTTGAAGTAAACACAATCCTCGAAATGTGATGTGAGAGCGAAGCCATTTACGTGTTGGCTTGGATGACAGCAGAAACGCATTTGATCGCCTGCTGTGGCAGAGCGCGCTAAGGCATTGGGTTGTTGATTTGCGAATGCCGAGGCAGGAATGAACCGGGTAACGGTGCGAGCGAGCTTCGCGGAGGGGAATGACCAATGGAAGTCGCCGTTTCTTCCCATTTGCTGCCCCTCGTTGTGTAGTTACACGAGCATGGTTTACACACTTGTTCGCTCCACATGATGTGATGTATTCGCCTGCGGAAATATTGCACTAATAAATACCAACCAGATTCTATTATATCTCAGTCTAATTGCTGTATAACAAGATACATTAAATACTGTTGGGAGTAGTGCTGTTAGTACTCGGCAACTGAGAATTCGTGCTCACGGTCTCAAGTGTGTGTCGTATATTTTGTATTTTATTTGAAAATTGTTCAGTTCAGCATGTATACTTTTGTTACTTTTGTGAAGAATTTATATTTATGTTCTTCTAATGCCCGTTGTAAAATATTTTAGTTCAAGGAATTGAAAGTTTAATTTTTTTAGTAAATTTTGAGTGATCAGATTTTTTTTATTGCGAGTCCCTTTTGCAAGTATTCACACATGTCCATCTAAACACCATATGTTTACGTATAGTTCATAATTTTTAAGAATTTATTTGAAGGGCATAACGCGTTATAAAAGCTTAACCTGCAATATTCTTCCACATATCATGGCCCATGCAAAAAAGCAGCTTTCCAGGACATGTGCATTTGCTCATCAAATAACCATTGGAAATATTTGCGTATAACGTAGCATTTGTCGTTGGTAGTCAACGCAGACACGACCGGTTCAGTATTTCGTATTAGTTGTCATATTGAAGCCTGTGGTTGAAAAAGCTTGGTTATCTCATAAAAAGAACAGATTTCGCTGTACTAAAGTGCATAGTAACAATCGTTTACTTTCCGCGCCTTGTCAGGGACAAGTGGTCTCTTGCAGGGGCGCGCGCCCGGTCTGGAATAGACTTTCACTGGGTGCGTTGAACTTGACCCCGTCTGGAGGAATGCCGTCCGCCCGGGCCACCCCGCCGCCGCCGCCGCCGCCGCCGCCGCCGCCGCAACCTGCCCGTTATTCGCAACCCGCTCGCTCCTACGAGACGTCACGTCGATGGGCATTTTGGATCTCTGGAAGCGACTAGCTACGACGCAGGGGGGGCAGTTGGTTCCCGACTCCGCTGCCATGCATCTTTGTTTCTGTTGCGAATTATAGTGAAATGGATGCGCTGAAATGATTTAAAGCGAATGAAAATTGAATTGAAGCTGTTGCGAGTTTCGCTCTGTGAAACACGCGACACAGGAATGACGTACCTCTACGATACAGTAGCCTTCTGGAATGGACGGAAGAAAAGGACTGCAAAATCTTCGTATTAGAAGGAAGGACTGTAATTTCTTTTCCTTTTTTTCTGTTTTTCTTCACTGAATGATGTATTCACGGGTGAACTGTTCCCTTTTTCGGCTAAACTTCTGACCAAAGAAACTCGCACGTGTACGACCGTAATACAACAGTTTCGGAAACGAGGGCGCAAATGGCACTTCACCGTATATGGCTCTTCGGACAGTTGCAGTGTAAGAGCGTGGTTTTGACTTGTCTCCTTTATCGGGAAATTGATTTAATTGGGAGTGGTGGTAGTAGTACCTTTGACGCTCAAGAAATTCGCTGTCCTTACGCAGCCTGGGGTCGATACCGTTGAGAGGGCGAGAAGCACTTGTACTGATGGGAGTGACTTTACTTCCGCACATCTGAATCTTTCTAACATGGGCAGCAGTTAGGAATCATCCGAAGAAATATTATCAAAGGTATCTTCTTTTGAGAATCCTCGTTTTCTCGTGAAATTCTTCTGAAATTCGTCGATCTCATTCTCTCGTGGGGTATTTCATGTTTTGTTTTAAAATATTTTTATAGTTATCATTCGTGTAATTTAGTATTCCATCTACAGAATTAACATTAACATGATTGAAACATACTATGGTTATCACTCAGTTTACAGTGAATGTATTTCCACTTGTAGCCATTCTTCATGGAATATTCTTCAAGGAAAATACCGATAATGTCATAAAAATGGTATGAGGCGCACTTTGAAGTGCATCCCAGGAATTGATTAGCGACTGGTATCACATTGCGCGACAGGTGTCTTATCTCATGAAGGATTTTCTGCCGCATGCTGGTCGCGAGTTGGGAATTTCTGTCGTTCCTAGGGGGCTAGAGGGCGAGGGAGGCGCAGCCGGAGCCAATATTTGGAGACGCGCCGTGCGAACGCGGCCGCACAACTCGGGCCCGCCCAGCCCTGGGACGAGCACGCGAAAGGCTTGATTGTTTGTTTGCTCAACTTGCAGCAGCGAGACGGTGATGAGGGGCGGAGAATCTTCCTCTTAACGTTTGGAAGCCGATTCTATTTGGAGTGCTCGCGGGGAGGTCGGAGGTGCGGAGGCGGAGCCCGCGCGCTCTGCCTCGCCGTCCCTATTCGCTAACAGCAGCTTTTTTTGTTTTCGCCGTTTCCTTCTGGGACCTCAATTCTAGTTTCTGTCTCGCGTAAGGAACTTCTTTTGCTCGCGCTGTGAGCGCGTGGGCGGCGTGCGTGGCGTGCGCGGGGGCGGCAGGAGCGGAAATCGCGCGGGGCGCGGGCCGAGCGGACGAGCGCGTCAAGGAGACGGCACGGAAAGAGTCTCTCTCCCCCCTCCTGGCTTGGCTGACTTTACTCCTTAGTCGTGCCATCAGTACATGCTGAGAGGATGAAGAACTCAATTCATGATAGTCTCTGTCAGTACTTCTGAACAATACGGAATGCCTTGAGCGCTCTTGTTTTTTGGGAGAGAGCTCTTTACCAAACGGAAAGACACACGCCGTTGTTAAAGCCCTGCATGCACACAGTGAATACTACTCAAAGGGGATATCAACATTTATTAAAGTGCATCATCCTGAAATAGCAGGTTACTCTGTATATGAGAGAACTTGGAGGGATTGTAAACCCCATGGATCGGCGATCATCCCGAAAGAATCGAAGTGCACAACCCCTTTCGCCAATCGTGTTTTCGTTAAATAATTTGGGGGAGGCCCACCTACCACTAATCGCTGCAGGGGGGGGGGGCGTTTCCGAGCACGGTGCGACGCCTGCCCGCTGCCTCGGCAGGTGCTGGCCAAGTGGGGGCGTTGGCGAGTGTTACGTGACTGCTGGCGGCGCGACAGGACGCGCAGTTACCCGAAAGCCTGCTGAACTGGCGCGGACGCTCTCGTGGCCTCTCCGTTCGCGGAAGGGCGCGTCGCGTCATTTCGAAGAAAGATCGATGACTTGTTAAAGGGAAATGCTAAACAGGAAAGCCGCCATGTTATTCTGCCCACACATTCGGTTGTAAAGGACGAGTTAGCAATCCCACTACCTGTATAGTTACTAGTGGTACGTAACCTAGAAGGAAATGGATGCATCGTGTGGGATGCAATGTTTTAATCCGTGTGATAAAGTGATAAGAAATTATAGTCCAAAGTGAAGAGTTGACTTTCGATCCTGCATAGATTATACTTTCGAATCCTCGATTGTCAATTGAATGTTAAAGAAAGTGTTTCCTAAAATTTTAAAGCCCACAAATGAATTAGTATTTCGTACATCATATGAAGTTGTAACCCAGGCAATACTCTTTAAGAACATTTACTTCAGCTTTACTTACTTTTTAAAAACTCATTCAGTGTAGTTGTGTAATAATTGGTTAGGCATTAAATGCTGTTCATTCTTCAGTTTATAGTTTTCTAAGATTATACTCTAATCTCGTAAATTCTTTTAACAATCAAACTGTTTTTGAAATGTGTTTAGTAGTGAAATGTGTTGGGTATTAACAACAGCCTTTTAACTCTCTAAGGTCTTGCATTTTTATTATTTGAATTATCTCGACATTCTCTTAGTGAGATTTTATGATGGTATGTTTTTGATTTCCCTAATTTTGTACATCAGAAACAATTAGAGCGATTGTGTTCAAGCCGGTGATCTGTTGTTATTCAGCATTCACCTCTAAATCCGGCAGGTTTGAGATTTGCTGTTCACTCATGAACCCTGGCCCTTCTATTTGCAGCGAGACGTAAAGCAGGTTGCACATGATAAACGCTTATTGCGAAACTACCGCGCTGACACATTAGCGACAATGGACATGTCATGACCCTCAGACGTAGCATTTTTGTATATTTGTGTAGTGCTTTAATGAGTTTTTTGTCTGTGTTAATCAGTTAAATTAACCTGATCATTTTCTATTGTTGAACGTGGACTGAAGTTACGTAAATGATAATGGATTGCGTTGTGAAAATGAATGCAACATGTTTATGAAAATGTTTGTAATTACAATTAATTTCGATTTGTAGGATATTTGATACCTATGAATAATAGGTGCAAATGTACTTACTAAAATTCATTTCCGGGATGAGAGAGAGCCAACGTGTGAGACATCAGAGACATGCTCGCGTCGAGTGGATGTTGGTGAAGCGATGTGGCGCACCCTGAAGCTCGCAGGGCAGCTTATCGACCGGGGCGTTCTCGCCCGTCACTCGGGGCCTTCGATTCCTACTGCTCCACGAGGACTTCTCTAAATAATGTGCACTTTTCTTCGCCATACTGTCGAATAGAGAAGAGTATTGCGATACCCTCAATAACACCATCTCGAATTTTCGGTCGTAAAATTCATGTTTACGGAGGTTCTGTTGAATTGTTTCTTCGCACACGTAAGGGTAAACGTCAGTTGGTGCTCTTTCGAAGATGTTTAAGGTTGAGGCGAGGAGGTACATGAATGGATGTAACTGCCTGCTTTCTTGCTTTTGGCCTGAAACTTGGTAAATGCGTCAGAGTAAGATCGAGTTGTGCCGATTCGGGGATCATATGTTTTAAATTTAATGGTACTTTACTTGAATTCCCAAGGGATATTTCTTTTTTTTATGGTTTCAAACTGAGTCATAATTTTATTATAACATTAAGTTCGAAATTCCATTTACAAATTTATTTTCGAACCTTCTATGAAAGTATATATTCTCACCTACTCTTCTTATGGAATTATTGTATTCCTGAAATAAAAACGTCTTCTGTCAAATGAAATCAAATGAGCAAAGAAACTTGCAGAAGAACCATGTCCATAGTTATTTGAATAAAGTCATTGTCCGTTTTTGTTACTCAAACCCTGCATCGCGTATCGAATTTTTGTATTATGTAGGCAGGCTGTGGATGTCAAATGTCGTGGTTGGACGTTGTGGATGAATCCGTACTGTTACCTCGTAAGCCAATAGTCGTGCGTATTCCATTTTGGTGAGTGGGCAATACTGGCTCGTGCGTACGTTGGGGACAGTTGCGGTAGTCAGCACGCCAGAGGTCCGGCGCCGTGTAATAGAGGACGGTTCATATCGCATTTCCACGGGCGCTGCGTCTGCGCGTTCGGCGCCGTAAATTTAGCCCCGGCGTTCGCGCGCGTCCAGCGCAAGCGGCGGCGGCGATGTGTGTCACGCGGGTGAAAATAGGCCTCGCTGCGCTGCGCTGCACTCGCGCAGCGAATCTAACCAGGGAGTGGCCTGTAGCTCGTTCGGGGTTGCTCTTTAATAGAGGTGTTTAATTTTTTGTATCAAAAAGACCGTCAATTTGATTGTTTTAATTTACAATGTTTTATTAATTTGGTAATGGTATTCGTTTAGGATTTATTTGCGGAATGACGGTTATTATATTGTCCAAAGAATAACAAAACTCTGAACTTTACCATGTTTATTATGCCCATTTTTAAGAATAGAAAAAGTTTTCAAGCATTGAAACCTAGTATAACAATAAAAATACATTTGTGTATTGAAAAGGTTGAGCTGTCAGATGTGCATCTTCTGGTACACTTCATGACATCTGTTTATTTCCAGACTGGAATATTGTTTAAGACCCTCGACAATTGTATATTTTTATTTGGGTAAATCGTGTATTGTCGAAATAAAGGTGAAACGTACTGACATTTATTACTTTTCTCACATGTCTATACTAGTATTGCATTAAAACTGCAATATTGTTTAACAGATGCAGCTATCAAAAATTACTACCAATTTCACGAAGCACGTATTTCCCTAATGTTAACGTTCCATAGCAGTCACATGCAATATAGCAGCGTGAATAAATTGGCATACTGGTGGCTCCATATATACTGCGGTATTTGGCAAATCTCAAGTAGTGTGGAGTATTCGCCCTACCCACCGCGAGTCGGTCTTTAGGACACATGAAGGGGAACGAACATTAGCCGAACACATCAGCTGTTCGGGGTGGGGCGTACAGTAGCGCTCTGCTCGGCGAATTCCGAATGTGTAGAGCCGCCTTAATACCTTTGTCCAGCCTTTCGAATTATAATTATAGGAGAGGTACAGGCGCTTCGCTTGCAGTTTCCATTTTATTTAATTATTTACGTCAAAAACTGTTAAAAACTGTGTTTTTTGGGCTATGGGGAGAAGTTAATTTGAAGTTACATTTAAGTCCAGAAGCAAAACAAGGGCCATCTCAGCATTTTCTACAAGGTCAGGGAAACTGAACGAAAACCTGATCGAGATGGGGGTCATTGACCCAGAAGCTGAAGTACAAGAATTGTTGCAGGTTCTTTAGATTGTACAGTCCAAAATAGTTAATATACACAAAATGTCGCTGTTAAAATGAATATCACTTTCCTTTTGGATGCTCGGTTCAGTGCAGCATTATAACGCGAACTCCCCTGAGCTGCCGCCTGCGGTAGCTTCTGCCCGGGGGGGGGGATGGAGCTGTTCGCCTGGAAGTTGAGGCATCCGGCGCCGTGACCGCCTGATTTCGGTACGACGTTGGAGAGGAGAGCTCGCTTTAGAATTTCCAGGAATGCCAGGCGGAGGACGGGACTACGAACCATTTCTTGGGAGACCCACCGCATTCGCTTGTTTCGTAGATTCGTTCCGATGGGCCCCGGCCGCGCCTGTTCCACCGTGTCATCCCTGCGACGGGGCCTTGAAGAGAGTGAACTTGTGGGTGCCCGACCACCTGTCAAAACGCGCCTCTGGACTTGGTGAGGATCGCGATTTACAGCCCACGCGTCGTCGCCGGAAAGCAGCAGCAGGAGGCCTGGGTGGAGCGGATGTCGGTCGGTGATATACGACGCCCTGCGCGAGCACGCAGCTTTCGTGACCAATTGCAGGCGGCGTCTTGGCCCAGGACGGGTTTTCTGGGGATCGTAAAATTCCCCGGCCACCTGTCAGTCAGTCGTCCGTAAATGCGAGGAAGGTTGGGCTCGAGTCTGAAAACCTTTTGTACTGCGTTTGTGATAGCCATGTTAGTGCTCGTCCTCTGATGTGTGTCACGTAACTTCACGTCACGTAACGAGGAAAATAACGATCTGCAATCGGCTGATAAAGCGAATGGTTCTTCACGGTCATTACTCAGCAATCAAGGTCATGCTGTCAGAAAGAGTTGTTGCTATAAAGGATTGATTTAGTTCATAAATTAAGTAGCCTAAACATCACATTTTGAAACTACTACATTTTGAACACAAGCAAAATGTCGAGTAAAGTTAATCTAACTCACAGGGCCAGAAAGTGTCATAAGCCAAAGCGATCCTTTTGATAATTCCTGAGCTATCTCTGTGAGTGAGTGATCTAAAAATTTATAACTTAATTGTACGTATCGTTCACGACAGATTTCTTGACTCGAAGTTCGTTTACTTGTGTGTTCGATAATTATTTCAAAATTAGGTTTCTAATATTTTTGACGCCCATGTGTCCTAAAAATTTTGCAACTCATATTGTTCATGAAAACATCTGTTCACAAGGAAGTGGGTCTATAGGTTGCACACACTTACATAATCATAATAAAGCGTGTTTGTGTACATATACTCTATTGTGCATTTCAAGTTATATTTTTAAAGGGAATATGACAGTTCTTAACAGAAGCAGAACTATAGATTTTTGTTCCTGAAAGTTATTCGTAGTGCAATAATTAGTAGTGTATATTCTTTTTCGATAGGTCAGACTATTTACAACCCTTTCGTATTCATTTCAGTGCTGGTAATAAAACATCGTTTCAAGGAACGATGTATTCGCTTCAGCGATCTATAATGCCTTAATGGAAACTGAAGCGTACGTAAGACCAGTTGTTACATTTTGTGTGTTTTAAAACATGCAATCGGATTATCAACGATAACATAACCTACACTTTATTTTGCGTTCTGTGGAAGTCGTAAGTTATTCTTTGTAATGGGCGTGTTTACTACATTACTGCATAATAAATTAATTTCGCCTGTTTTTTTTTTTTTTTTACTGAAACAAAATAGCTTTAAGGCAACCATTGAGCGTAACGTATTTTCAGTGAGATTGTCTGTTTGTTGCTTAAAATGTGTGAAGGGCTCGTTTGGGCTGAGGGCGGACCGCGAGGGGGCAGGCCCCCGCTCTGCGTCGATGAAAGGAAGCGGTCGAAGAGAGCCGAGGGCTCCGTCTGGGCGCCTGTCACGTGTTGACCTTCCAGGAGGCGGGAATTACGCAAGCCCCCCGCCCCGCCCCCTCAGCGGCGTGAGTTTTCTTCTGCGGAGGTTATCTCTCAATGGCTTTTCGAGAATTGTAGGTCAGACGTATTGCTTTGCACTGGCCTTTCATCGGGGATTCATTCTTTACTGGACGTGTTAAAGGGCGCGCTTTATTGGACTCGTTTTTATCCGAGGCGATTCAACGTGATTTCAGGGTCGGTGAAATTTGGCGTTCGTTTGACAGCCACCGAAATAATTTACGTCCCAGTGTTTTAATGGGCTCGTTGTACGTAATTTAGTACAGCCTTAACCACTCGCGTGATGTAACGCATTCGTTGACAATCTTTATGGGCGTATATTTGACAAATGTCTGTGAGTATACGAATATAGTCTTCAGGGAGTGCATATTGTTTCGTAAGCTCTCTTCGTGAACCTAAAGTGAATTAATTCAAATTGAGAGAAACTTAATCAATTGACAAAATATCCCAAATGAGTGTTTCGATGTTACTGATTCTTTTCACTTTTAATCTCATATTATTTCAGGGTTGTGATTACGTGATTAATTTTCATCAAAATGAGCGATATTTCGTATTTTAAGCTCTGGAGTGAGCCGTACCGTAAGCATGCCCATTGAATGCAAGTCCCAAAGGTTCGTGAGCGTACGTGGCGCGAGATGTCTTGCGGGAGGGGGAGGGGGCGTGACCTACGGCTCGCTGATGTCGGATGACGTGGGCCAGGTGGACATTCGCCGCTTTCTTCATCCACTCCTTGTCTCCCAGAGTTCCTCCTGTCTTTGTGTCTCGCCTCGCGAGCCCCGGCCGAGGGCTTGGAGCAAGTTCCGCAGGGAGCCCTCGCCCGCCGCCCGCCAGTGAGCAGATGCTAAAACCTGCTGGCTCTTCTTTTCGAAATGGGACAATAAAAAGACGGCGCCGAGCGAGCGGCGTCCTACCCGTTGCGAAGCCCGCGCTGCTTCTCGCGGTCGCCATGTCGAGGGCACTGCTCCCTCCTCGCATGCTCCTTTATCTGGCTCATTCTAGCGCTGGCGACGGCGGCGGCGGGCAGTGCGCAGCGCGCGCACTGGGCGTCTGCCTGCCCGAGCGCGCCGCCGCCGCCGCCGCCGCTGCCGCCTGCTAGCTCTTACTAGCTGGTCCATTATGCTGAGAGGCTGACGACCCGCGCCGTTGCCGAGTTTCTCCGGCGCGCCGTTGCGGAGGCGGCGCGGCGCGGCGCGGCCAGGCCTGCACGTTGAAGCGGATGCTCCGATTGTGCCTCTGGGCGGGCGGCAGAGTTACCTCGGCGCGTGGGGACGCCGCCGCGGACGTTGCTCTTCTCTCTCTCTCTCTCTCTCCTTCTCTCTCTCTCTCCTTCTCTCTCTCTCATCCTATCTCTCTGACTCTCTAGCGCTTCTCTCTGCTCTCTCCTTTCTCTCTCTCTTCTGCCTTATCTACTCCTCTCTTGCCTTCCTCATCTCTCTCTTCTCTCTCTCTCATCTCTCCTTCATCTCTCTCTCTCTCTCCTTCTCTGCTCATCTCTCTATCCTATCCCGTCTCTCTCCTCTCCTTCTCTCTCTCTCGCTCCTTCTCTCTCTCCTCCTTGTCCTTCTCTCTACTCCGCTTTTCGCTTCTTCTCCTCTCCGTTTCCTTCTCTCCTCTTCTCCTTTCCTTCTCTCTCTCTCTCCTTCCTTCTCTCTCGTCTCCTCGCTTTCCTTCTCTCTCATCTCCTTGTCCTTCTCTCTCTCTCGCTTTCCTTCTCTCTTCTCATCTCTCTCCATTCTCTCTCTCTCCTCTGCTCTCCTTCTCTCTCCTTGCTCTCTCTCTCCTTCTCTACTCTCTCTCCTTCTCTCTCTCTTCCTATCCTGCTGCTCTCGTCCTTCTCTCTCTGCTCTTGCCTTCTCTTCTCTCTCTTCCTTCGTCTCTCTCATCTCCTCTCTCGTCTCTCGTCTCCTTCTCCTCTCTCTCTCCTTCTCTCTCTCTCCTCTTTCTTCTCTCTCTCTCCTTTCCTGTCTCTCTGCTCTCTCTTCCTTTCCTTCTCTCTCTCTCCTCCTCTTCTTCCTCTTCTCTCCGTCTCTCCTCGTGCGCGCGCGTGTGTGTGCGTGCGTGCGTGCGAGTGAGTGAGAGAGAGCTTGTTTGCCCATTTAATATGGTGAACGGTCTGGGAAGGTGAGCGCACCGCGCCGCGTCGACGTCGTCTGTGTGGGGATGCGAGGCCGGCGGCGGCGCTCTTAAGGCGGGGGTAGAAAGAAGAGGGCCGCAGTTGGACGTTCGACGCCCGTGTACCGTTTCAGAAATTGTTAAGATTGCTTACTTCGATGAGTGAGTAACTGTGTTTTAGTGTCAGACTGCAATGGTCTCGTTGGCGCCTATGTGGTAGCGGGAGAGTTGAATTTTCAACTTAACTTCTTTGATGCATTAAAAGCACCTCCAATATATGTTTATAATTAAATAAATTGTCCTTTAACCTTGCTTCTATTCATTCGAACACGAATATTGGTATATTTAGTATATTTTATCGTGCAATTGTAAAGAAAATCAAAATTACAAGAAAAATAATATTTTTTAAATCAAATAATTGAACGAACGTATTTCTTCTGTTCCGCCTAACACGATCGCGATAACTCGGTGTCACCATAGCTTGCTTGTGGCTTGGAAGAAGGGTGGGTAAAAGGTCGGCCTGGGATAGCGCAGGAGACCCACAATCAATGCCGACGAAGAGAACAAATCCTTTATTTTTAGGAATAGGCATTTTATTTACGTGTATGTAAAAGTAACGAGATATTTTACTACCCATTACCTGGCGCCCAGTAATTCCAATTGCCCCGTTGGCTGACGTCATGCGCGGTGTGCGTGCCCCACATACGAATTCCGCGGACCGACTCTTGTTTTCATCCCGGCCCGTGTGGCCGCCTCGCGTTCTTCGACAGCGACGGGCGCGGGTTTGAATTTCGGCCCGCGCCCGCGTAACGGCCCGCTTGCTCCGCGAAGGAGGAGCACCAATTGGAGGAGGAGAAAATGATGGCGAAGGCGACGGCCGGTGAGTGGCGTTTCCTCTGCGGGAGGTAACGGAAGTCCACTCGTTATCGGATGCAAGGTGCGCCCTCGCAGGCGACGCCAC
>BOPP01000159.1:165112-184387 GCA_017312745.1 Gryllus bimaculatus | reverse complement strand
GTCGCCGTCGCCGCGATATCCACAAATATCCCAATGCTTTGAGGCAGGTGGCAGGGGCGTTCGCACAGCTTGCTCTTCTTTCGAACACCACGGAAGCAGCTGCGAATAGTATAAATAATAAACATATTACAAACAAAACCTATGGAGGGACAAATAGTCCCGCCTATGCTACTTGTGAGCGCTTCTCTCCTGTCGAGAGCCGGTGACTTGCGGACGACTATTTCACCATACCCTAGACAGCAACACAACACGAAGCCCTCTGAGAATCGCTTATACTTTCCTTCATTTAATCAGCCTATTTACTCACGATGGACTTGCTTACAATTACTGCATTTTTGTTCTAGTATTATCCTCTTTATTGTGATGTTATTGTTGTTCGTAATGTAGATTTCGTTTGCGTAACGGAAAATTGCAAGCACGATAGCCTTCGCCAGCGCAATGTCGCGAGTGGAATTGGGCCACGTCGTGCGGCGCCCCCTCGCGCCTTTTTTGCGCTTAAGGATAATCCGCAGCCCGGTTCTCGATAATTTCCTCCTACCTGTCAATCAGCACGGAGATCCACAACTGCGTTGGCACCTCACGGCCACTGGCACCCGCCAACCGATCGTCATCTCAGAGCACGTGAGCGCTGCGATAGGTAGATTCTGTCAGTTCGCCAGTCCAGGGGAACGATTTGGAGCCGCGTGGCTGGAGAGAGGCGAGGCGAGGCGAAAGATGAGCGTGCGCCGCCCCCCTTCCGGCGCGGGCAGCTGGCGAGGGCAGGGCGAGGGCAGGGCGACAGGTGCGGCTGCGGGCGAGCCCCTTTCCGTTTCCGGATAACCCCGCGCGGCCTCTTGCGCCGCCGCTTCGCACATGACGCCTGCTCCTCCCCAGGTGCACGGGGCGCCTGCTCGGGCCACGAAGCCGCTACCGACCGGGCGTCGGCGAATCCGGCTTTTCCGACTTTGTGTCCTGTAAATTGCTGCGCGGGACGTGTAATAGAAGTCTGGGAAACACTTTATTTCCATGCTTAGAGTTCATAATTTGCCGTTCGTTGAGATGTGTCCGAAACTGGCCCTTCCGCAGGGTATAATTGAATGGTACTGTGCCTGGTCTCTTTCTCTGGTAACAATTCGCCTACCCTCCCGTGCTGTAGATAAGAGCTTTTGTGAAAACGCTTTTTTCCCCCTTGCGGTTAGAGTACGTTCTGCAGTGACAACTCGAATACGTGGAACGAGTGAGACTTTCCCTGTAGTCGAGCACCGCAGATGGCAGGCGAGTGATTCCTGGAGTATGGTGTTTTTATGCGTAGTAAAGTACGCAAATAAACGTAGCTGGCGTTCGGGAAGAAGAACGAGGAAACACATTGCATCGTTGCTGGTGGAGTCGTGGGCGTTGCATCAGGCCCTTGCTGCGCGCAGAGCCGACTTCCTCGCGGGCGCTCGCCCCTCCCCTCTATTCCTCAATGAGAGACCTGGCCCAAACAGGTCGACCCAGTATCAGAATGTCAACAGCATCGTGGGCGATTATTTTGAAACTGCTCGCACTCTTCACTTGATCAGACAGCAGTTCAGTAGCATTTTCCCTCGTTTCATACAAACACATGTCACGTTCATGTCAACTCTCCTTATGACGTTGGGAACTCGGTGCTTTATTTTACACCATCACTTGTATTGAAATGTTTCGGCATGCACGCGGCACGTGCAAGCTCCTCTATACAAACTATTCTATTAGAGGATGCTTATTTTATTCATTAGTCTAATTTCCTAAAGTACAAATCAGCAGCCTCCGACCGACCGACCGAGATATCTTCTGTAACTTTTTTTATTAATAAAGGTTTCCCCCTTTAAAGCCAGCCGTTTAAAATAGTCCTACTTTCTTCGTATTGGTCACTTCGTGAACGATGTCTAATATAGGGGAGTTGTCTATAAATTACGAAGTGCAAATTTGGATTATTCTGAATACCTACTCCCCCTGTATTGCATCCGTAGCACACACACTACCTACTCTGCCTCAATTACGTAACGCTTGCGACAACGCCGCCGCCTCGTAAGTATAAGAAGTGAAAATAAGTTTTAGCACAGTAGCAACTCTTGTATTCCATTTACTTGTGTTATATATTAATATTGATAATAATAAGGAATTTTGGATGATAATAATTATGAATTTCGGAATTAGCGATGCAAACTGCATCTAACAACATAGGGAAGGGGACAAGTTGTAAGTGAAGAACCCACAGGGCGAGAAAATTGTTCAATCACCAGCCGTGTACGCCGTCGTAGTTGGCACATAGTGGTCTACATCGCTAATTTAAGTGGATTCGAAAGAATACTACATCATTTTTTAACATTACCTTCGTAATCTTAGATTCAATAAATAATTCCTAAAAAGTCATTATAAGAATTTGATTCTAATAACTTCAATTTATTTGATTTTTAAACTAAAAAGATTATTTCAGTAAATGTTGAAAAAAATAAGAAATTAACGTCAATGTTATGGAACTATATACTAATACCCCCTCCCCCTCTTTATCGTTACGTAATTTATGGACGACCCCTGGGTGGAAAGAAAACTTTTCGAAAGACGGTTGTAGCTTATCCCTTCGCGCTCGTTCAAAACTGAATCGGCGAAACGAGGACTTGGGAGGCGAGGGTCACGCACAGGATGGCGAGCACTCGCGGATGCTATGACAAGCGCCCGGGCGGTTCAGGTCCTAGGACAGAAGGTGCAACATTCTGCAAAGGCAAGTCGCTGTACAAGATCGCTCTGTAAACGTCTATGCCAAAGGCATGGTGACCTTTTTCTTTCTGCATTCTGGGTAAATTTTAATTCTCTTTACTTCCAGTGATGTGTGACCGCCTTGGTGCCGTTCCACGCGAGCAAATGCCTTCCTATCAGGGAACCCCGTGTGCGCAATTCCTAGCCTTGTCCGCCGGAACAGTGGTGGCAGGCGAGGGCTCCAAACGGCTAAAGTACAAAAAGTGACCAGCGCGACTTCAGTGGGCTCCGCGGCGAGTGAGCGCTCGCCCTATCGCGAGCAGCTGACACTGTGCTTAGGGCGAGCACCGAACCTTCGTCACTCCCCAACAACGAATGTGAGAGAGCTGCTTTTAGCGACGAGAAGCTGTAGGGAGTGATTATGGCGCTATTTTCAAATATGTTTTGCTTTTCTCTACGTGTTTTGATCACACACTGATCTAGGAAACAATGCAAAATACATTGTAGGGGTCATTCAAAGAATAGGTCAGTTTTTGGGGGGAGTGGTTTCCAATTACTCTAAAGCAAAGTGTGGGGTAGGATACTTAAATATAATTTTTACATTTTTGTGGTAATTATATTAAACGTTTTTAAATAAATAAATAGTAAAAGTAATCAAAAATGTATTTCGTGTTTGTACACGAATCACAGGACTTTGTTCTCCAATAAACGTGGTTGGCGGGGGAGGGTCGAAATGAAACGTTAATCTTGGGGGCGGGGCGGTTTTTGTATTCAGAGGAGGAGGGGGTAGAAAGTAAAATTAGAATTTTGAATCCCGCCGCCCCGTGTGCTCTTGTTCTGGGTGAAGGAAAAATATCGCAAGTGACACGTGGCCGACTGAATGTGACTTATTCAATGAAGCGTGTTGTAGCCATATTCTTCGTGCGTGGAAATGGCGGGAGGTGCGCTGAGGTGGGCTCGTTGGCGCGAGGGCTCTGACCGCCGCTGGGGCCGCGCGCACTTGCGCAACGACCTCGTAACACTAGAAGCCATCTTGGATTTGGGCGAGACAATCGGAACATACGTAGCCATAGTGTGTCGATTTGCTCGACGTCGGTTTAATTGAAGTCTAGTCATTGTCTTTCGATGGGTAGGAACACTAACTTTTGCCAATACAGCCTCCTTTACGTATCCGCTGTACGTTAGGACTCGTATCTTATGGCTAAGCAAAACTATTTTCTTAAACCCTTGGCGTCTGTTTCATGTTCTGATCATTACGAGTTCCTTAAGACGTATAATGTTTTACGCATCCATTTTTAGAAAATGCCAAATTGAGATGCTCATATTTGGTAACCTGAAAAACTATAACCACCTATCGCCATCGCCACAAACCTGCAAATTAATGCATGTGTTTTTTCTTCAGTCATGTCTCAAGGACACTTCTTCCTCTGGCTGATTCCTTATATTTATTGGTAGAATGCAAAATGAATTATGTAGTTAGGAATATTGTTGATGTATGAAATGTATTCGTTAAGCTATTGTTGTCTTGAAACTTCGAGGTAACAATTCCCATTTCTAACGTCGTGAAGCTCGACGTGGTAAGTTGGATAAATATATTGGCGGTATTCTTGACGTGTCGTGTCGAGCCATAAAGCTGAGGATCCTTATTGTTAGCCACGAGACTTGGTTGGGAGAAGGCGTAAACATTAGCGCTAGCGACGCGGGAGCCCTGCCTGATAGCGCCTGGGACTCGCGCATGTAGGTCAGAGTCTTGGGTGATAAAGTTAGTGGACGACCGGCGGGCGCCCCTCTCCTGCTCCGCCGCCCATTCCAGTTCCCTTGAGCGGTCGAACGTAATCCGAGGACTGCTTTAAGACGTCAGACTACGTTATTATTTGACATATATTGCAACACAATTACATTTGTTGGTGTATTATAATTATTTATTATATTAATGATTGAGTAATTCTCTTAGATGCAATTAGTTCGGTCTAAATAGGTCCTTTCGGTACTGTGTACCCCTTTCTTTTCGCCGCGTGTGTATTTCCAGCTCGGCCCTTTGACCCGTACTCAGAAGTGACTGTGACGACTTTAAGAAAGTCCTGTTCTGTTGTGAAGTGCCACGTAAGTGGCTTGAAATCCTATTAATAGATTCCAAACCAAGTTAAAATGAGGGTTTAAGGAATCGCGCAGAGAGAATTCGTATCAGTTGGCCAGATGTTTCACGCATGTCGACTTGGTTGATAAGCGATAAAACCTCGTGGATAAACACGCCGATGAACATATGGCGATAGATGGTATTGCAGTAGTGCCGCGCACTGTCTGCCCAGCGCGACACACTTCCCGCAGCGCGTGAATTGTCCATTTTCGTTTCAGCACAGCCTTAGGCGAGTGGCCTCTAGTTATACTAAATTGATTCTCATTGCATCTTCAATATGTCCTGTCCTCTGGAAACGTTTTGCTTTTGTTTCATATTGTTGAGAACAAAATGTTCAAATTTCACTATTTAAAAAATAAAATGAATTTGGCAAATAGGATTATATTTTTTACGGCTATGTCGTGAATAAAATGCTGATATGCCTACAAGAAATCCCATTTGCCACTTGCTGCTCGGCGGTAGTAGTCCCCCCCCCCCAGCCCACGCCCGTCCTTGGGCCCCATCGCCCATCGTCCGCGGCGCTGACGCTGGCTCGCGCGGGGAAAGTGGGCGCCTTCCGGTGCGCGCGCGGCGCGGGCCAGCTGCGATCACGCCTAACACGAAGATAGGCTTTGAGTGGTTTTGTTGAAGTGGTACAACAGTCTCTCTCCTTCCCTCCTAGGAGTTTCAGAAATTGTTGCTACACATTTACGCGATAATTCTGCAGCTGTTAATGAAGGGAAATTAATTCAGCTTGTTTTTGACGAACAATTCGCATTGCTATAGTGTCATGTAGCGCGGGACTATTTGATTGAAGCTGGTGGCGATGTTTAGATAACGGATTTTAATGTAAATGCATAATTTTAGTGGTAAGATACCTGTATTCAATATTTTATTAAAGTTCGTCACAATCTGAATGTACTAAAACAATTCGTATTTTACATATTTGACCTAATACGGCATATTCCGGTACATTGTACTATATTTACATGTAACGTACGTTCTCAAATACAGTTTGAAAATAAATGTTGAGGGAATAATTTTTCTGTAAAACAAAGCTAGATATTACTGTGCTTCTATGACCTTCAGCCATAGGCATGAATTGTCAAATTTCCCCCATCCCCCACTTTTCGGAAATTGCGTACTCTGAATCAAGAAGGAGCTAATATTTGCAAAACAGAAGTAGTCGCTACCTGTACTTTCTACGAGTTCGTAGAGTCCTAGCATAACTTCGTCGGAGGCTGACGAACGTTTCATTGTGTCGCAATCCCCGCCGAGAAATATACTCGCTTGTCAAGAACGCACGTCAGGACCTATTTCTTAAAACCCTTCTCACCGGCGTACTCGTCGGCTTGAGGTGCTTATTTTTCAGGTGTATTACCAGTGGAGAATTTGCCCAGCCGGGACATGGCGACAGGTTAACTAAGATAGTACGTGGTGCTGTATTCAGTTGTGTGTGTGTGTGAGTGTAAAAGGAAAGGAAAGAAGAGTAAGGAAGAAAATCTCGTGCACGGCCGTTTTGTTAGGGATTCGAGGGAGGTTGATCGGAAAATCCACGGAAAAGCACTGATCGGAGTGGCCGGTCGCGAGAATTCTACCCCAGACAATAGTTAAATTCGCCCAGCAATCTAGCTATTGTGGAAAACTCACCATCTTCGGGTCTCGAACTCTGACCCAACTGGTTAACGATACTGCAGATGCAATGTGAAGAATGTAGGTTTCAAGAGGAGCATTGCCCCTCTATTCCTCCCCCCGATTCGTCACTGGCAATGTAGTGGGGCTTTACAGGTTCTTATCATAAACATTGTTCATGCTACATATGTATTTTGTATTTCGTTTAAAACTCGTATTGTTTAGGGAAGATACGTTCAACCAAAATTTATGTAGGAAAATTTGAAAATGCTCGTAAAGATTAATTTTAAATGTATAATATTTTATTTTATATATTTTTTTTCCTACTTATTTAAAGAAATGGACGTGTACATATTTTGCCTTTTTATTACAGTACATTCCGTTGGATAGTAATTTTCCTTAATCACAGAAATTTCCGAGAAATTTTGTATACACTTAAATGTTCTATGTTGTTGATTGAAGTGGAACACATTTCCATTCCTCGTACTTCCCCGACCCGTCTCGGCGCTTGCAGGCGAGCACGGCCCCCGCGATGGCTGTGGCCGTAGGCGGAAATGCACGACCAGGAAGCAGCGGTCGGAGCATAGCCCCCACGCAACGCACCACTTCAATTCAGAACGGTATTGAGAATTCCGGGGCCGAAAATAGCGTTCGCCATGTTCTACTTTACTCGCTATACGTACTCCAATTTGTTGAAGTTGTTAGTCGAAAGAAGGGAGAAAATTGATGTTTTGTAACTAACTCGAGGACTTTTACGTGGATATGACTAATTTATCGTTGTTGGCATTACTTTTTTCACTCTTTATCTACACTTAATTCCCTTCATCCCTCTTCAATCCTCCTTTCACCATTGAGCATTAAAACAGTCCGTCGACGTGGACCTTACCCCGCACCCTGGCGGCGCCTGCCCCCACCCCGTCGCCATGCGCCACGGTCGTTCGAAGGGCCCGAGGGTCGCCCGCCCCGCCCCGCCCCGCCCCCCTCCCTGACGCGGATCGATGCTCGCGTCTTGGCGCGCGCGCGTGACGCACGCGTTACGTCACTGCATCCGGTGTGACGTCCCCCCCCGCCTTCTCGCCTCGCGCTGCCCTCTTGCCAATACGGCCGCCGCCGTTTCCGGGTGCCACTTCGAATTCTCCGAGCAGCGATCGTTCCATCTCGTGGCGCGCGCTTCCGGCGCGACCGGAAGTGGCGGCGGAAGGTGTCGCCAGGCGGCGTTGGCAGCTCTCAGCGTTCGCCAGAGCCCGCCTCCGCGGAGGCTACTCAGTGCGCCGAAGGCGCTGGAATTTCTAATCGGGTCTCGTTTGTAGGAACTCCTCTTCAATGAAGTTATTAAAATGGGTTGGTTTTTCGGTAAATTTTCCGAGCTGGCTTCAAAATGTGTGCCCTTGATCACATTTAGCTTTTTTGTATCACTGTTGGTTTTTTTTCGTCTTATTTCATTTATTAGGCTCTGGTATGTATACTACTTTCGTTTGGTCAGCACTGCTCCAGTGTTTAAGTAAACACGGATGTCTTTTTGCGCTGTTTTGTTGAATTTTTAAAATCATTCTCAGCTTGAAAGACCAACACGAATTAATTTCCTTGCACGATTCGACTTCGCGTCAGGGAAACTTTTCAATTGGTGAGCTACCAGTCAGCTCTTTCGTATCACGCTGGGGTGGCAGTGGTAAAATGCGTGTCGTTTGCAGACGAACGGGCTGGCGATAGTCTGGCGTCTGCTTGTCCCTTAGCAAGTCGCAGTCGTGGATGGTGGCGCACCCTATCGGCGTACGCGAAAAGTTGTGACGCTGAATGGCAGGCGGTGCCCGGAACGGAACGCGAACGCAACAATCCCCTTTATCACCTTCTCGTGCAGAGTCGTTTGTAAAGCGACTGTTGTTTCGTCCCCCGGAATTCCCAAGGCCGAGCTTATTCATCGCCGAGTGCCGCTGAACGGCTTGTCCTGCATTTGCGAGAGCTGCGGTGGCATTGGACCTGGTCCAATGCCGGGCCGCTCCACCGGACGCGTACTCGCCTCCGAGGCGCGGCCCGGAAGATCCTCGCTCCTCTTTCACTCGCTTTCAGAATTGCCAATGCACTTTACACAGGAGTCGCGTCCCCCTCTAACACACTTGTGAACTCCGGAGGTCGGCGCGAGGCGCCTTCCGCTTAATTGCGGGCCACGGCCAATGGCACGCGACGGTGCTGCCTGAAGAACAAACAAACAAACAAACAAACAAACAAACAAAGTGGGGGCAAATCATGCAAAAGCAATGGGTTCTGTGTTTATTTCTTATTGGAAGTAAGCATTTTTGTTCCGAATTTAACATATTGTTATCGAATTGTTGTACGTAATCGTATGTTCTTTGAGGTTACAGCACATATGTGCTTATTCGTTTGGATGTTTTCATCGTGTAATAAATCTCCCCATGGCGGGATGGTGCTCACAAAAAACATTAAATTGTTACTTTTAACTCTGCATTTCAATGCGTATTGTGTAGTTGGCGAGTGCTCATGTTCGGGTGACGTTCAGGTAGGAATGCGTCCTGTACTACACGATAAGAATACCAACGAGGAGTGGATTAATCTTTCAGGAGACAAAGCACATGCTTACGGAACCAGTTGAATGCGGACTTCCAACAATTTCTTAAACAATTTGATATTAGCTCATAAATATGCAACATTTTACCAATTATTTTTTCATTGCAAATGCGTTCTCGTAGTTAATTTTCATATTTTGATTACGTATTCAATATCTGAAAGGGTTTCGGGGACTCCAGAGCTGGATAATACTTAGGAGATCATGCGATATTAATACAACCCTGGTTCTAATAAACGCGAAATATTGACGTCCCGAGGTTCAAGTAGTTATCGGCAGACTCCTCAATAGTAAAGACGCTCAACAAATTGATAGAATATTTCTGGGCTAATTCAGGGCAAGTTAGAAGAGCGTTGACGCGTGTTACAAAAGAGCATATGAAAGGGCATCATCGTAGAATTTTGCAACTCGGAAGTGCGATTGTCGTCGTTTCTGAAGGAAGGAATTTATACTGCGGACTGGGCTTTCTGACTTCAGCTACTCTCAACAAAGCAGTCTCAGATACCAACAGTGAAAGGAAATGGATTTTTCGTCTTCTCTCGTCGTTTGAGTGCGCCGGGTCTGGTCTAGCCTGCTTTGACTTAATATTGGTGTCACTGTTTTTGTGAAAGAACTTTGATTATGCGCGCCGGGTGCATTATGCATGTTTAGTGAAGTGCGAATCACGTATGCACAGTTTCCAAGTGTTTGGTAAAATGGGTTCTCTTTTGTTAAGATTTTCTTGATCGCAGACGCCTCGGTCTCTGTTGCAAATTTCTTCTGACGCCTTCCTTTGTGTATTTGTGTACTTCTACATATCTGCTTATATATACATACACTTGTTAGGAGAAATCCTTGAGTCTGCTTTGGAGGTCTTAAGTAGGTCACTTTCCTTCTATCTAATCTTGCATGATGGGCATTCTATCTGTTTCTGCACTACAAGGAAAAGGAAACCACTATTGGGTGTTGGCTAAGTCATAACATGTAAATTGTGGATTAAGATTTATGAATTGAAGGTTTTCTGAAAGGGAGTGTGAGAAGCACCGGCAGATTCTGTATGTTACATTCTTTCAGGACCAGCAAGGTGACTCCAAAGCTAACGGGAATGAAGATGCACCTTCCAGTAAAAATGGAAATCAACCTGAAAACGCGAAAGCGTCCGTAAGTTGCCTTGCACAAGTTCTAAATAAAAATTTATTTCCGATCTCTGCTCGATACATTTGGCCTTTCCAATTAGTTCAAAACTGTCACCTTTGCAATCTGACACACACAAAAAAAAAAAAAAAAACACAAACCCTGATTCGTGATGCTAACTAAGAATCTTAAGATTGTCGTGTTCGTACGCATGTGGCAAATGGAAGTGTAAAATGACCTGTCAACCTCAAAGAGAAGATCCTATGCAATACAGATGTTTCTTGGTTTTATAAGCCCTTTTTCCAAGCGCTAATCTTGATTTTTTCTGTATCTCTTTTTAATCTATAAAAAGTTAAAACCTGTGAAGTATCAGCTTATTTATCGATCTACTGTAAATGATCCATATGATTCATACTCACTTTGTTCAATAGTAAATTTGTGGTTGGCAAATTCGTTTTGATCGAGTATGGTGGAATTCGGATGAAGTTCTGCTTTCTTCAGTGGAAAATAGTTCTTGTAGTTCTACATTAAATTTACTGCTATGGATTTGTTGCCATTCAGATTCGATGTTCATCCATTTTGAATTCCCAAATGTGAAAATCTCCAGTCCGGCGTATGTCGAAAAAGTCGAGTTTTCATGAAATCTCTACATCTCTACTTTGGGTTGTGTGTTCGCCCCGCCCCGCCCGCGTTGCCCTCGCTTTCTCTGTTGGCGCGGAGGCGGCGCGGGCGAGCCTGCCGCACTGCCACGCCCCCGGAGCCAGGGCGTGGGAAGAGAAACCAAATAGCATCTTCGCTCCGGCCAGACCAATATTAAGATTTGGTGCAACATTTCTTATGCATAGAAGTTGACTTGGCGAAAAATCGCTTTTTTCATGTAGAAGACCCTCGTGTACTCGAGTGACTAAGCATGAAAGCAAATTTGAACAATCCCGAGTGAAGTTTCTTAACAGGCGGTCCAATTGACCCGATTTAAGAACACGACTTATTGAGTATATCCCTTGTATGTTACTTTCAGTGATTACGAATAATGTTTAGTACGAGAGTTCAACAATTATTTCAGTGTTTAGATTTTCAAACAGAGTCCAGATTGCAATACTGTGACACCTTGAATTGAGATTAGTAGCAAGAACATAATCGAATACGACTGGACAATCGGGCAATAAAATAGAAACTGGATAGTGTGTGTCAAGCACCAACGGTTGTCATTGTACCAGAAGAGAAAGTGATGCACTTTATCAAAAATCGTTGAAGATAATATTACATTCCAATAAAGCACAGTTCCCTAGTAATAAGTTTTGAAGCCCGTGTGTGCGTGCGCAGTACCTTTCGCTGTGAAACAGGTGCGACCACGAATGCGTCGAGGCTTGTTGAGCCGGGTTCCGCCAGCAGACCGCCCACGCACTTGGTGCGGTTGCTTCGTGCAATCGTTCTTCATTGTCATAAACACCACGGCGTAATGCACTCGCGACCATTTCTGATCAGACACAAACAGAAAGTTTCGTGAGCTTCTCCACCAATTACTCTTATTTTCACTTCTCTTTAACTTCGAATAAATGAGCCTGGAATTCGCGTCTTCGAATCAATCAAAACTGTGGACTCCATGCTCCAATCATAGTCAAGAGATGGGTTAATGCAAGAGTTTTAAAACTAGGCTGCATACAAGGGGTGACTCCAGTCGATAATCAATTCAAGAGACATACATAGTTTTATATCAAATTTCGAGATTGAACCACACGTAGTTACCACGGCGATTAATGCAGCTTATTTCGTATTAATGGCGCAATTATGTTGATCTAACAGCATTCAGTCTAATAGACTACAGAGAGAAATATAGTAGAATGTACTGCACATGTTCAGTAAGCTATCATATAACTAATATAATTATTCCTGTAGTAATATTCACTAAACCTGTTTTAGTTTTGTTTAGTAAATCGGAGAAGCGTTGCTTAGTAAGCGCACGTTCTCGACAATTTGGCCAATTCGAATGGTTGTAGAGACCGTGTGAACTGCGAGAAATATATGCTATATATACATATATATATATATATATATATATATATATATATATATAGTATTATACCCTTTATAAATGGCGTGTTTAGTATTTTATTGATTTTAAATACTTATATTATAGTGTACACTGATGGTAGAGAAATACCGTTGGCAGCCGTAGCCGTTGTCCGGTAAACGAGGTTAAGGAAGTAGGAGTCCAGCGGGGGACCGCAGGATTGGTGGCCGCTCGTGAAGCCTAGTTGCTCCCAGGCCGAAACATTCCCTTTCGCGTTTCTTCTTAATAGGGCTTGCGGAGCAACCTTTAGTAATTTATGGAAAGGAATCTACTACGACACTAATTGTATGAACTAAATATTTCTACTCCGTGTACCTCATTCCGATTCAGTATCAATATGACTCGAGGGAAAACGTCAAAATGTATTTGAAAAACTCATCATGAGCGAATTATTAACATCGGGCCTTGATTATTGTACATTGCATTGAGACAATTGCTGAAGGTAAATATAGATGCCGCAGGAATTCGTGATTGAGCAGGCCTCGCTGCCCAAACACTGACTGAATTGTTCAGTGCTGGAACGATAGCAGTTACCATCCCTCTAGAACTGACGGCGAAGTCCCGGTGCTCGCGTGCAGTGCGTGCTATCGTGCGAGCGCGAACAGGGAGTCGTACGAGTACGTGAGCGCCGCTGTTGAGGGAGCTTCTCCATGGAAGCTTTGGGCTGCCCGGCAGCGGAGGCGACAGGGCGTCTCGGCCGGTGGCCATGTAGTGGATCCCCGTGCGGAGAACACTTTCGGCGACTCTTCGTTATGTTGTATGCGATTTCATTACACAATAATAATGACTGATAACTTGAAATGTCTGATTTCTATATTTATAACTATAATTTTTAAGGTACCCTGGATCTTACACTTTCAAACAGTTTACTTAACAAAAGTATTACTGGCAAGAAGTTTTGAGTATAAAACAAATGTCAGTAATAAGTTACATATTCACACATGCATTCTTTTCCTTGATCAGCATAGTCATTTTCTTCACTACTCTCCCTATTGTTTCGATGATTCCAGAGCAACAGAGTTTTATGCCATTCTTTTTCGTTCTGTTTATGTGTTGCATTGTGTGTTGTGTAGGAAAAGGGAACATCCCTTCCGGCAGCTCGCTTGAACAAACATCCTTCGAGAGGGCTCCTGCGGCACATTCTACAACAGGTTTACAATCAGGCTGTAAGCGACCCAGAGAAATTAAATCAGTATGAGCCGTTTTCACCAGAGGTAAAGATGTTATCCAGAAGTTTCAAATCTCAATGGATGTATTTTAGGTTTTTATTAATAAAATTTTGTTTTCAGGTATATGGAGAAACTTCATATGATTTGGTGTGCCAGATGATTGATCAAATTGAAATTACAAAAGATGATATATTTGTGGATCTTGGGTCAGGTGTTGGTCAGGTAGTTCTGCAAATGGCAGCTGCTACTCCATGCAAAATATGTTTTGGTGTGGAAAGAGCTGATGTACCATCAAGATACGCTGAGGTAATGGAATATTTAATTCAATGAAATACTAAGTATTTTTTGATTTATCAATGTGTTATGAGTTCTTTTTTGTTACTCCTTAATAATTCACACTAAAAAATGTCTGCAATTGGTGAGAATTATCCTAATATTTGCAATGTATTTTTTTTCTTTTTCTCTTAGAGTATGAACTATCATTTCCGTAAGTGGATGCGATGGTATGGAAAGAAGTATGGTGATTATCGTTTGATTAAGGGGGATTTTCTACAAGATGAGCACCGGGAGAAGATTGTTAGTGCGACAATAGTGTTTGTCAATAACTTTGCATTTGGACCAACTGTAGATCATATGCTGAAGGAGAGATTTGCTGATTTGAAAGATGGTGCTAGGATTGTTTCATCCAAATCATTTTGTCCTTTGAATTTCCGAATTACTGACAGAAATTTAAGTGGTAAGTTTCAGATTTGCACCGTGGTGTTTTTTATTTTGTAAAAGGTTTCCTTGCAATCTGTACTAAAAATATATTTTATGTTTGCTTCTCAGATATAGGAACTATCATGCATGTGTCAGAAATGTCACCATTACGTGGTTCGGTGTCTTGGACAAATAAACCTGTGTCTTACTACCTTCATGTAATAGATAGAGCTAAGGTAAGAAAAGTGATCTATTATTTCTAAGATCCACCTTAGACATAAATACAATACGAGATAATATTTTTCATACTCTTCTTCTTCTTACAAACAGTTGGAGCGCTACTTTCAGGGATTAAAAAATCCAAAAGGCAGGGTAAGCACTTTCCTCATTCTAGCGTTTAGTTTGAAGGCTTGATATGATGTGTAATTACCAATAAAATACTATTGTTTACTATATTATTGATTGTTGAAACAGGGAAATGGAAATGCAACTGCTGCTGCGGCGGCGGCGGCGGCGGCGGCAACAGCAGCGGCAGCAGCAAGTGGGAGGGAGAGAAGTAGAGATGGAGAAGGAGAGGAGGAAAATTTGCCTCCTCGATCAGTTCGTGATCGGGCACGCCGTGACTTGAGCAAGCAACTGAACATTGATACCAGCTCGAACAGTTCGCGAGATAGTGATGATAGCAATTCAGTACCTGGAAGTAACAGCAGTTGCAGTAATAATAATAATACTACAATCACCACTAATGGCAGCAAGCCTGTAACTGGCCCAACCACTCGGAGAGCTTGGAGTGACTGGTGCAGCAGCAAGGGGAAGAGTAGCCAAAGTGAAGAGGAAAACAACAATGGAAATGGTAAGTACAGTGGGGAGTTCTTTTACGTTCATAGGTGGTTAATAAGATGATCATTCTAGTAGATGCATAATTAGAAGATTATTCTGGTAAAAAACTAGTAAGTATTTTATGCAAAATATGTAACATTTATTTTTATTAAGTATCATGAGGTATGAACTTGATACAGATTTGAGGGGTAATATTTGCTTACTTAAAAAGATTGATGTTAAAAGTTATCTGATTAAAAAAATATTAACTAATTGTGATATGAATGTTTATAATAGACATCCGCGTAGTGTGTTTAAAATAAAGCATACATATACATTTAAGATCCAGGATGTTGGAATGCTAAGATTTCCATCTTAATGACAACTACCTTTCAGGAATATATCAAGAAATAAAGTGAGTATACTAGAATGTAAATATTTAAAAAGTCAGTCGCAAATCACTTTCTCTTTTGTAGTCGTAGGTCTGCATGTGTGTACCGAGAAGGCCAGAGGCACACTGTCCCCTTCCCTACAAAAAAATGAGTGTGTCTCCATAGTCCTACGTAATGTAATACTTGTTTTCTGTTAATGTTAAATATGCAATAAATTACTCGCAAATGCATACATTTTAAATTTTACTGTGATAAAGACAAACGGATAAATATATCTATCAATGAATTGTATCTAAATGATTGAGGATGAATTTTTGTATACAGATATAAAATTTGAAGCATTTCTTTGTTTTTCTCGGTTGCAAAAGTTAACACTTCAACTGTGCCCATTGATTTGTTGACTTCCTATTTTCCAATCATTATAATTAATTTTTATGATCAGTAATGTTTTCAACTTTTTTGCAAAAAAAGTACATATTTTTCGCCTATAAAATATTCTTTTGACATGCCTTTTCTTGAAATTGTCTCATGACATATAATTTACAAGTATAGAGTCGGTCAGTTTGTTTCTAAAAGAGAAATAACTTATACAATATATTTTGTGAATTTTATGGAATTGTATTAAGCGAGTAGTTTGCCTGTCTTGTTCTAGGATGCACATGCCTATAGTTCTAGTAGTTTCATGAAAATCATGTTCATTTGGAAACAAAACCACCCCCCCCCTCCAGAAAAAAAAGGTTTTAATGAGATTTATGAAAAAAGTTCAAATTTCTTTAAGCTGTCCATTATTGACAGTTTCATCCAATAAGACACTAAAATTTTAATTAAACAAGTACTGTACTTCTTGGGAAGCTTTTGATCTTGCTGAAGTCTTAAATTCATTCAATTTGTTTGAATATTCAAAAAATTGTAGTTGAAAAAACAATGGTGAAAGCATCTAACAGATTTTAATTCTATATTTAAGCAGTTCTCCTTGTATACTAATGACTTAATGTGTACGCTTTCCATTATTTACTCTTGTGTATTAATTCAGTTTCACATAACACCTCACGCATCCTAACGATTTTTTGTGAGTTTTTTTTTCTCTTTCTCTCTTAATATATTTTCTAAATAATTTTTTTTAATATAACCTCTTTTCTCAGCTTTTCTTGCTATTTTGTTATCTAATTGCTTAAAAAATTTCACTTCCAAATTAAATTTTTCAGCAAGTTCCCATTTACTTCAAATATGAAAATGTAATTGAATTATTCAGGAATTTATTTGAAAATTCGATGTTTATAGCAACTTCCACAGCAAGGATTATTGAATTTTTCACCTACCATTCTGGAGTGTTGATCTTGGAAAATGTTGATTGAATTGTCTGCTTTGAGGCAAAGCCTTGATGATAATTTGATTATGGTATCCCAACAATACTGAACTCCAGTGACTGGCCCAGTGAAGTGCTGTCGTGATGGTTGGTGTTGTGATCCATGCGTTCAACTCGGATCTCAGTGATGTCCATGACATGTTTAGGTGGATTCAAGAAAAGTGTTAAAGTGATTCCACTGATAGAGAAAAGCTTTTTCTTTTTTTTTTTCTTTATGTTGTACCATTGTTAAATATCATCTAGGTTTACCTCCCTGTTTGGTGCATTCATCGACTTTTATCCACAAACACAAAAGGATAATATGTGAATTTTGCATTACTTCATAATACTGAAATGAAGAGGAGGTAACAGGGACTTCGATCTTTTGCCTTTGTTTTCATAACTTTATTTAACACCTAAGTAGTAAATTTTTAAAAATTATTTCTTGTGTTTTATGATGGAGGATTCAACTGAAATGAATGTAGAGCAAACATAGACAAGTAGTTTCAAATTCTCTGAACATTTTTCTATATCATGGACTTTGTGGCCTTGTGCACACTTATGAAAATGTTATTTATGATTTTCCTTAAGGTCATTGACTTAACAACAATTTGTGGGATTTGTTCTGAATTCAGTTTGAGTAAATGTAACACTATTGAATTTTTGTAAATGCTAGAAAACAAACTTCTTATACTCCTAAGTGATTCATTAAAATTGAAACTTTCTACTAAAAAATGGACCACAGAAAAAACTTATTTGGTTTATTTTCTTATTATAGATGTTGATCATTGGCATCTGTTGGTGGCAGATATATCATTATGCAAGGGATTTAATCTGCAAATGACTAGCAGTTTGAAATAAAATGGTGTTACTAATGTTGCAATCTGGGTTGTTTAAGGAAAAGCATCCAAGGCACGGAAACCAAAGAAGTTGAGACGCAAGCTACCTCGGGTGGGGAAACAGTCGCTGCCTGACACATCATGCCTACAACAGCCCCCACAGCCACCACCAGTAGCTCCCCCAACTTTACCACAGCGAACTCAGGCAAAAAGAGGGGTCCGTGGCAGAGTGAAGAAGGGCAAGCCAAAGAAGACAATAAAAATCAATGGGTTGGATTTGCTCCACAGCCAAACTCTCTTGAGCACATCACCTCAAGGTTAGTATTCTCTGATGTTCTTCAATGCTTGTAATTGCAATTAAAGTAATGTAAATTCACGTCCTTTATGGGGAGTTGTATAGTAAAAATCTTAATTTTTTATGTTTGTATGTGTAGTACAGAATGTAACAATGTTTTCTTAATATAAAGAGGGTTTTATTATTATTATATATATATATATATATATATATATATATATATATATATATATATATATATATATATATATATATATATATATATATATATCATAGTAAAATACTCTTCCAATATATTTTTTTTGTTTTTACTTCATCGGATTTTGTCAGAATGGCAGTCCTTTTGTTTTCAAAACTCTCATTTGTTATCTTTTGAATGAATTCATCTAGAAAGATGTTTTTCTCATTAAATGGTACAGAAAAATTTATTCTAATGTTTGCTGCAAAGCTTTATCTTCTATGACTGTTTATATGGCAAACGTGTTGCTTTTACTTGTTACCTGGGCAAGATGATTGGTTTCATAAGAGGATTAACTTGGACACTGATTTCTGAAAAATCACATTTTCAAATCTTCTTCAAACCACTTCTTATTCAAAAGATGTAAATGTGATTATAATTGCAACATTCCAGCAAGTTACAACATACCACTAAGCTGATCCTAAAATTTTTCAGTACTAGGTTGGAGAGTTTGAAGTAATGAGTCAAATAACTGTTTCTATACAATTAGAGACTAAACTAACTATCAAAAAGAGAAATAATGTTTATTTAAACAAAACATTGATATATAATGAATTACTTTACATTTGTATCGTATTTTTTAAAGACAATGTTTGTAACAAATGATATGCTTTATATTCCGGGTCAATGACTCCCATCTCATTCAGGTTTTTATCCAGTTTCCCTGATCCATTGAGCAAATGCTGCGATGACCCCTTGTTTTGCTTCTGGACGTAAATGTATCTTCACTGTGCACACGTTTTGTTGAACTCTCCTTTTGCTTGTAATGGTAAGATTAGAGGTTAATTTGAGAGTTGCTGTTTTGTTAGCAATGCAGAAAAATCATTCTTCCAATTCGTGTACCAATGCAAATAAGTTTTCAATAATTCAGAAACAAAAAGAACTATTTGTCAACTATTGCCAATCTTGCTATTTTTAAAATCTATTTTTATTTCTTCATGTTAAACTTTTACTCATCTTTCAACTATTTATAGTTGAAATGACGGGAAGGGATTCTGGAATTTAAGAAAACGTGCGCATATAACCTTTTCCCTCCTGTCACATTCAGTTTTTACTGTTTTTTGACTGAATACAGACTTGTTACTGAATACATCTACATCTACATCTAAATCTAAATCTAAATCTAAACCTAAAATGAAGGTGTGAAAAATGGGGCTTTGACATCCCTTACTTGGCATTTAAATTACTTTTATCATACAATTTATGTGTAACAAGTCTGTTAATAAAATGCTGTGCTGACTGGTATTTATTATTATTATTGTTATTATT
>BOPP01000159.1:122612-162612 GCA_017312745.1 Gryllus bimaculatus | reverse complement strand
GGCACCACAACTCCAAATTATAATAACCATCCATATTATTCTGGAAGTAAAGTAAGTGGATCGAATATATATGCTACTGGCTCTTCAATTGAAACTAAAATGCCCCGTGAGAGCAAGAAATCTGCAGATGAGCGATCTTATCTCAGAGAAGGATCTGTTTTGTCCGCACAGCCACGTAATGTAACAGCTCTTCAACAACCTGATTACACTCAAGTATCTCCTGCAAAACTTGCATTAAGACGTCACCTCTCCCAAGAAAAACTTGCTGCTGCTTCTGCTCAGCAAATTCAGGCCTTGGGGAGTGGTGAAAAAGGATATGTGGCCACACGGACGATCGGGGACTTGGTCAGTGGGGAAATTGAACGCACTCTGGAAATATCAAACCAGAGTATTATAAATGCAGCTGTCGATATGAGTACAATTATGGTTGGGAATACAACAACACCAGCAACTGTTGTGAACCAGAACATGCCTCCTCGTCCGGAAAGGGTAAATGTACGTTTAAATCGCATAGTGGAGGATTCTCTTGGTCGGAAAGAAGAAGACCGAACTGGAGGTAATAGTCCTTCACCTCTGCATCACACTCCAGTTTATTCTCCCATCTCTCGTCCCAGTAGTACCGAAGGAGCTCTCAATGCAGCTGGAAATCCACCAACACCAACACCAGCGGGAATATTACCACCTCCAGCTCCTGCCCTTGAGGGTTTGGGCTATGCACATCATCCCAAATCTCCACCAGCTCAACACCCACATCATGGTCTTGCAACACTGGCACATGTTGCCTATAATCATATGACTTCCAACTATTCACCTCAGCCTAATTCTTCTACTCCTCCAAACTTTTCTCCACGGACAACAGTCCTCTACCAGCCTTCATCCACTGCTTTTGCTTCCTCCACATCAACCAAACCAGGGACACCTCAGAATGTATCATCCTGTCGATATGCTGAAAGCAGTTACACTCCTGTGCAGCTTCCACGGGCAGACATTAAGCCATATCATGAGTCATATTTCACAGACACCAAACCTCCAATAATTGTGACTGCTGCATCATCTCAAGATAGCAAACCACCATCGCAACTATCTGAAGAAATGAATAAAACGGGGAGCTCTCGAGATTTGGAGTCATTTGGTCCTGTTGAAGGTCTCGCTGCATCTCTTCAGTCACGTGTGCTATGCAGTCAAGAGAATTCAAGTTCTAAACATTCATTGCCATCTGACCTGCTGCCAGTAAAAGAAGAAATAGATGAGAGAGTAAATCCACGATCAGATTGTATGCTTTATGACAGTAGAAATCACCACCAACGATTAGATCCTGTGAAAACGGAGAGGCAAGATGGCAAGATGGAAAATCATAGATTAAGTGATCAGCGCTTTAGTTCAGGGATTGATGATGATGGAAACAAACAGTTACTTTCATCCTTGGTAATACCTCAACAAAATGCAAACTCTAACACTGCCATTATTCAGAGTCCTACAGCACCATTGGACGTTGTGAAAACTGAAGTATGTGAAGTGTCTAAAATGTCTGATAATAGTGATTCCTTTGGACGAACATCTAGTTGTAGTAGTTTCTCTAGTAGTAAAAGGGCATCACCTGTCATTCATGGACCAGTGCGACCTCATAAAAAAATGCATCTTGGTAGTACAGACAACTGTGGTCGAAATGAACCAGACAATGCAGTGTCCTCAGTTTCATCTGTAGTAGCAAATATAAGTCAGCCTATAGCAATTAGTGCAATCTCTTCACCTGAGTTACATTCAGGAAAATCTACACCAACTCCAGCAGTGCCTCAAGGAGATGAGCTACCTGTTGAGAGGAGCAATAGCAGGCAAACGGAAGAACGAGAAGAAGGTATGTATATTTCATATACTGCAGACCTGTGCTGCAGTAATGGATTAACATTTCTCTATGCTTGAGACTAGCAAACACATTCTTCCCTTAAATGTTGCATATCAACTAAATTATATTTTCTATGCTTAAAATGTGTTTCATTGATGTGATTGTTATATCAGGGTGCAACTCGTTCTCATACAGCATTCTGTGACTCTTTCTCTATTGCATATATATTTATTTCAGATTATTGGATCTCTGTAATTGCCTAAATCTGATTCAAATGATAATCTGGTTTCTGAGCACGTTTCGTATCATTTGCATGTAGGTGCGTGAAATTTTTTAAAATTTTTGAACTCTAATAATATATAATTTTTTCGGTTACTGAAAATGGTTAAATAACTATTTAGCCTGTATGATTTGGAAATTGCAAGAAAATTCTTCCAAGTTTCATTGCCAAAGCACAGGTCCATTTTTTACCAATCCAGGTTTTATCAGTACTTTTCAAATTGCATTAGCGAGCCAGTATTTTTCATTTGCACAAGCATTTTCTTGTTAAATATTTGTTACTTAAGTCAGGTGACAGTCTTGCAAACTCCAGCATGAATGGTGGTTAGTAGTTTTCTTATGCAAGATTGTTTTCTACTTCAGCGTACGTATTCTTGTTTTTGTAGAAGGCATTTTATCAAGTTAAATGAATTTATTGTTGTTAATAACATATTTTTAGTTAATGCTTGTAATATTTATGTGCTTCTTAAGGTTAGTTTTAGGCTCACTACAATGAGCTTGTGGTTCTGCCCTATAATCTTTTTATCTTTTCTATCTTGTTATTGAAATAGTGAAATATTATATTTCTTGCAATGAAAGATATTATTTATAGTTTGACTAGTGAAATGCTAAAGAAGATATTTGTTCCTAAATGGTTTGCTGTTGATTTCATTATACTTTATGATTATTGTTATTATTGTTGTTATTACAATAGTTTAAAGTATTGTTGTGCATGGACAACTTCCATTTACCATTTGTACCTTTAATGCTCCAATTATTAGTTACTTTTCTGTAGTTCTCTCTTTTATGTCGGAGAAAAATGTTTTGTAAAATAAAGAGAATGATTCAATGGTTAAGGGCACTCTGGGACATTCTAGTAGCATTGAATTTCTTCATTTGCCAAATTTTAAGTTTCTCTCGCAAATTTTGTCATGTAGAATGTCTTCTGTACAGCTTCATTTCTTTGAAATTACATATTTATTGAGTTGGTGCACTAAAGGTGAGAAGAGCCATGCTTTTTAGTGTTCTGCTATTTGTTTGTGTGTGATATGTAATACTACTGCTTTGCATCCATAGGCGCACTCTTGTCACCACAGTCTGGGGTGCACACATATAGCTAGTCACACGTAGGGTTCGAACGCTTGTTTAGGATTGGGGCAAACTAACAGTTTAGGTAAGTAAGCAGGCTTCAGAATGCACACTCTTCATTCTGTATAGTAAAGTAGGAAACTGGTGCAGCTGCTACTGGGTATTCATGATGGAGTGATTTACTGTATTTATTTCATTTATTGCTAAAACCTGCATGTGTACCTTCAGAATGCACAAATATAAATTAGTGGTGGTGGCAGCATGTGTAACGAGACAATGTAGCACCTTGTATTGTAACAGTCTCTAGTTCTATTAGACATATGTGATACTATTCGTGATAATGAAAACTTACCCTTCTGTGGCAGATCCAGAAGATGATGACACTGGTAACCGGAAGATTGACAAATGGCAAGATAAAATCAGCAGTGGCTTTGATCGTCTTATGTCGTTTGCATCAACTGAATTGGACAAACGTCGTCGGAGCACAGAAGGTGCCTCTCCTCGTGGTGGTGATTCCGCTGCAAGTTGTAACACCAGTCCCGACAGTGGCATTGGCCATGGGGACCCTCCTCCACCACCTCCTGTGCTGCCTATGGCTGTGAACAAGAAGAGGGTTTATGGGGACCTTGGACCTGGAAGCCCAGGTCCCAAAATGCCTCGCCTTTTTAAGACACCCTCTTCAAAACCGTCTCCTCAGCAAATGGGCAGAGATTCCCCTCCTATTTTGGAACCACCTCTCATTGATGATACTACTGGTCCACCAAGAACCCCTTCTCCATCTTCTTCAGCAGATGAACCCCCTCTGATATCTGTTGCTCTCCCAATTAGCCCTGCTCCACTGGATGGGCCCTACAGTCCAATATCAGCATCCAGCATCTCTGCCAACAACGGCGAATCGTGCAGCCCCCCACCCCTTCCTCCCTCTGTACCATTGAAGTACCAGCGCCCTGAAACGTCAGATCACAAATCAAGAGGTGATCATCATTTCAAGAAAAAATTTTTTCATCGTGAATGGAATTCTGTGAATCATTGGCAGGGAAACGCAAATCAAAGTAATCATCACAGTCATCATCATAAGGGTAAATTCCGGCCAAAAGGTAAAGACTGGGAGTGGCATGGAACGAAAGGTCATCACCAAGGCCCACCCATGCCTCTGCCTCCCGATTTCTCCGTCCCTCCTCCACATCTTGTTAACACAGCTGTCCCTCCACCTTATCACCCACACGGTAGGTTTCCATCGCGCTATCGAGCCAATCATTCTTGGGAGAGATATTCAGGTTATAGTGGTCAGGAGAGTAATGTACAAGATGCAACTCCTGTGCCCTCTAGCAAGATATCTCGAATTTATAATTCTTAGTTTGAATGTGCATTGTTGAATCTTACCCCTCTTGTCACATGTCAATTTGTGGTATGAGCCCATATCATTGTCATATGATGGGAATTTGAAAATTTCTAGTGGCAGGGAATAAATAATCAGTGATACCTTTTAAGCAAATCTAATGTGACGTCCCTCAACAAGGTGTTTGTAAAAGTATGCACATTCAAAACATGTGAAAGTTGGTTCTGTAGAATCAAATTCTTTATGCAGCTTTCACATTGTGATTGTAATATGTAGTCTTGTATTGATAAAAGTGCTGTGTGCTGTGTGAATGTTATATGGTTATGTGATAAAATTTTAAGGGAATTCATGAAACCCATCACTTGCTTTTTATGTAGATAGATTATGTATTTTATTGAGCAAGATAATCCGAAGAATGGCAGTACATTGTTATAGAATGCTTGATACAGTGGATAGTCAAGGGAATTTAATTTATTTGTGATTATAGAAGTTTATTGAAACCAGTGTTAATAATTTTCATGGTGCTAATCAAGAAATCACTATTATCATAATTCAAGGAGGTGGATTTTGTTGTTTTGGAGAGATTTAGAAGATTTCGTTTACATCTTATTGCCTGTATATATCAGGTTTTTAAATACCTGTGAATGTCAATTTTTAGGATCCAGTTGGATTAGGGAGATACTAATCTTTCTTAGTTTGAGTAAAATTATTTACTTTTGAAGTCACAATTATTTCAATTTTTCAAACATTCCTGTTTAAACATATTTAATATTCTTAGAGAAATTAACTTAAAAAATAAGTAGTAAGATGCAGTTAATCATTGATTTACACTATTAATACAGTTCCTCACCTGCTTTAACTTGAATAGACTCTGTATCAAGCACACACCCAATTCAGTGATTGCCAAAGGCAATTATTAATTGTGACTTCTGAAGAAGAAAAATTAAAATTGTACTTCCTTGCTCAAATTAAATCTTTCTTTAACTTACTTGGACAGATCATGAACATAGAATGTATTTCCATTATTGTAATTACAGATTGGATTGTGGACTGTAGATTAGTGTATGAAGTTGATGATGTGTTAGTGTAGAAAATAGGAGCTGAAGGTGAGGAAATAGATGTTCTAGAGCTTAAGTCATATCTGGGTATGTGCATCTTTGGACAATCAGTGTCTGCATTGCATACATGTTTTTGTTTCAGAATAGGCAAAAAGAAAATAATTTTGATTCCTTTAAAAGTGTTCATTTGTCTTGTTGTCATAAATTGTGCTGTGATGGGCTTCATAATCTGGCTACAACAGAACTGCCATCTTAAGTGTTTATAATTTTATAAATGGGATTGCTCAATTGTATTATTCGTTAGAGCAGCAAGGTCATGAATGTTCTTTCCTGCTATAAGATGTATATCTCATTTATTGTTAAATTCATCAAGGAAAATAAAGTGCATTTGTAGATGCTGAAGGCATTCATACTGTTGAATTCTTATATGTAACTTCATCTCTGCATATTGACTCAGGGGCAAGGAAGTGAAAATATATTAGTATAATCTCAAATATTTGAAGACACTCAGTGCTAAATATGATTGATGTGTTTATCTTGGAGACCATGGTATACAATTTAATTTCATTTTATTCAATGAAAACCCAATACTTTAAAGTATGTTGGAATATTCAAACACATTTTTTCATCATACTGGTAGACTAAAGTTTGCTGTGGTCTATTTTTCAACAAGATAATGCATTACTTTTGTCTGTGTGTGTGATTTGTTTAATTTTGGCTCTTGTCAAATTTATTTGCGTTAAAAAATACCAATTGTGTGCCTGTGATGAGTGATGTATTATTTTGTAAAAGTTCTGGTGACTTCATACTGACCAAAAAATTTAGTGTTAACTTATTTATGTGTCAGCAATTTGTTGAAATGCCATACAATTTAAATATGCTATGAAAATTGCAGTGAGTTGGATTTGTTCACATTTCATATAACACGGTGAACTAAATCCTAGTAGTTTAATTCACTGCCATTTTTGTCTTTTAAATAAGCTAGGCACTGCCATGTAACTTGTGTTCATATGAAAATGAGAGGAATGATATTAATGAAAGTCATTATATCATTTTTCTATGCATGGGTGTTCATTATTTTTTTCTTTTATGGTATACATTGTATATAATTGTTCCTTTCTGTTTTTATTGTGCTTCCTCAGTATCAGCCAATTTACAGATTTTTATCTTGATTGCAAAGCTGTGTTTTTATATTGTGTATATTTATAAAGAGCTCGTGGAAACTTGTACCACTAGAATACGTTAGTGATTTATCTGACTGGTACTGATGAAAACTGAAGAAAATGTATTGCTTTACTTTCTTATTACGTTTTCTACGTAATGTTTTTGGCTTGTGTGATGGCCATTGTTCTTTAGAAGTTTTTGATGATTTATTTTCTAGGTATTTTATTTCAAGAATAATTTTTATTGTATATTGTGAGAATAATAATTTAATGTTCACGTGTGGAAAACCCAGGAAATACAATATTGTGTTGTATTGTATTGCTTGCTGTTGATAATTGTAGATCTTTGTTTGTTTGTTTTTTTTAATTTAATGAAATTGGTTGATACTAGAGAAACATGTTCAATATGTTGTTATTGTTTTATGCAAAATGTTAATTTACAAAGACTTGTATCATATTCATGATCACATGAAATTAACACCAGAGTTTTAGTACAACAGGTAATGTCTTACATTGCATTTTAAACATTAGAAAATTAATCTGAAAACAAATGAAGTACAAAGCAATTAAAATATTTGAATATTGGTACTTAGTCTGAGAATTTTTACTCTCCGTGTTTTGTAGGTTTGTTTTGTGAATAAAAGTTGATAGAGAAAGAAGCTAGGCCCGTACAGACATATTGTATCCTTGTGTAAAGTGTAATAAATCCTGTAAATTTATTTTAGTTTATTGAAATTTCTTTCTGATTTTTCCCTATGTCCATAAGTTTCCCGAAGTCATCTCATTAGCTTTTGCATTGAAGGAAAAACCTTAACCAATTTAGGTAAAGATTTAACAGTCAATAATGCTTCCATTTGCTGGTCTCTGGGGAATAAAAAGTGTGACTTAACAAACTTAAATATTGTTTCTTTCTCAAGCAACATTGCACATAAATTCCCAAGAAATTATATTTTTATTGAAAATTTTCACATTTTCTGTAATTGTACTTATAATAGTCCTTACTTTATTAAATATTACTGCACATTCTGAAGAAGTTGAATATTGAATGGGGATAGTAACTATATGCCGAACTTTTCTAATTCATAAAATACTGATACAAGTTACACATACCACAATTTTGCTCCCTGTAAGCTAATGCGTTTACACAAAATTTATAAGGCGTCTGACTTAAAATGTTGGTGAAAACTTGCTGTTAAGTCCCTAATGTCAGATTTTACGTGTCTAACCTCGTTAACTACAGAACCTGTTCTTAATGGTTGGCAGTTCAAACGCCTTCACATAACGATAATAAATTTTAGTGTATTCTTAAAATAAAGTACGCCATAAAATGAACTGACGACTTTTTTATTCCGTATCAATTTTTAAATATATCATATACAATTCTATGAATATATCCACTTTGTGACAAAAGTGTAATCGGTGCCGTACCAGTAATCTTCACGGGACATGCAAGACGGTTTCAGGGCAGGTACCCGACACCATGCAATTCAGTACGCTAAATGGCATTTGGTTCATAAAAAAATACCAGAAGCTATCTAAAATTATCATAGTGGGGACGACTGTCTATCCAATTGGCAATATTAAACGGTGAAAGAACAAGAATGAGAATTTCGTTATGCATCAGCTATGATGTCACTCATTAATTTAGCAACGACGGATGTATGACTACACTGGTTGGGTGTGGTACGTAGGCAATCACCGTCAGCCGTTGTATACTTCATTGCTGACAACTATAGCATAATTACAAATCAGCTTCAGAGTTGTTAAAAAGTCATAAAAATCAAGCATAACTTATGAATGAATGTTTTTCATAGTATTCGATTATCAATCAAATGAGTAAGTTCATGAATTCACAATAATTTCCACTATATTTTAAAAGAGAGATGTGCGTAAGTTGGCCCTATCGCTAGATGTTTTGTGAAAGAGGGTCGGAGGAAGGCCAAGGAATTTTTTGCTTCGAGAGCTTTTCTGAGGTACGTGAGGGTGGAAGAGCTGTCGTGAAATGGCTGCTATCAGGAAGAAATTGGTTATTGTTGGCGATGGAGCTTGTGGTAAAACTTGCTTGTTGATTGTGTTTAGTAAGGATCAGTTTCCTGAAGTGTACGTGCCAACCGTTTTTGAGAACTATGTGGCTGACATCGAAGTTGACGGAAAGCAAGTTGAGTTAGCGCTTTGGGATACAGCGGGCCAAGAAGATTACGACAGATTGAGACCTCTATCCTACCCAGACACGGATGTTATACTTATGTGCTTTTCTATTGATTCGCCAGATTCTTTGGAAAATATACCAGAGAAGTGGACCCCCGAAGTGAAGCATTTCTGTCCAAATGTACCCATAATTCTGGTTGGAAACAAGAAAGATTTACGAAATGATCCAAATACTATCAAGGAACTTGGAAAAATGAAGCAGGAGCCGGTAAAACCAGCTGAAGGTCGAGCTATGGCCGAAAAGATTAATGCATTTGCATATTTAGAATGCTCTGCCAAAAGCAAAGAAGGTGTTCGTGAAGTCTTTGAAACTGCTACCAGAGCAGCTCTTCAGGTTAAGAAGAAGAAGAAAGGTCGATGTAGGTTGCTGTAAAATTCTTCAGTGTCATGATTCAGTTTTGCATATATTTTTAAGCTTTAGTTATCCCTGCTCTGAATCGGACTGTACGTGTATTGGGAACATCAGTGAAGTACGTTTCTATTATGTTATGATTTGATATGATGGTATGTTCAAAGAACTTGAATTATTGGTCATTATCAAGATAATTTATATGGAAAGAAGTGGAATCTGAGCAGCTGTTTTAATCTTGTGAAAGTATTTGCAAGAAATATTTGTGTATATGCAATTATACACACAATTTGAATGGTGCATGGAATACAGATAAAATGGTGTCTCTGGACCAGAGTTGAGTATACATACTTCTGTAATATTGCTTTGCAGTTTCGTATTACAAGATTATTTGTATGAAGCCATAAGAGTCCAGGGTCAATAAAGGCTTTTTCCTAATATCAAAGTTACTTAAGCCAAGATATGTTAGATAGATTACAGTATACTTCTTTACTATATGAGTATTTTATAACCTTTTATAATTACTTTAGTCTAGGGTTCCATGGGAAGGTGTTTTAAAAGATGTGATTAGTGATTGAGATGTAGCCAAATCTTCGATATGGTATGTTTGTTGCTTGATTTGTCAAAAAAAGAAGCCATAGTAGCACAATATTAACAATTGTTCTAAAGTTAATGTGTAATTAATTGGGGTTGGAATAGAGAGTTCTTTTCTGTTTGCATCAAGCTTTGTATTAAGTTTCATATCTTCATTAATTTATGTGTATTGAAGTTGAATGTTTGTATAGGTCTGTCTTGAATTTTGTCATATTTAGCTCATGCACACATTTTGCACAATTATATCAAAGCTTTGTTTAATTATTTAAAGAATTTCAAATTTTATTGACTGAACCTTAAAAGTTTAATTTCAAATTTCTGTTTAGTGTCAAACATTGTTCAGTCTTATTGATAGATGTATTTTGTGAAGCACCTAGAATAAAGGAGTTTACAATATTCTAGTTTTCTTAAACCCTTATTGTTTATCCAATACTAGGAAGCATTGTCATATTAAACATAGTTTAATATTTGGAGTTCAGGTGATGATTATTGTACATGCAAAGTGGAATCAATATGGAAATTCAGCTGGTTGAAATTTTTGACAGATGACAGAATTTTTGCACATTCTTATTTGATTAAATAATCCTTTAGTTCGTTTTATGTTTGAGTGTAGGTAGGGCTGTTAACTAGTCTGATAACACATCAAATATTGTCAAGCTTTTTGTTACCAGTTAATAATTTACATAATACCAAAGTTAAGTATGAAGCCAACTTGCACATAAAATTTTTGACAAAATAAAGTTAAATATCTTGTATCTTTGGATAATTATATATACATTCACCCTCATTGCCTCAAGCTTGAGATGTTTTATGGATTACATTAACTAATCCTGAGCTGGGAATTGTTATCTTTTGTTATTACAATTAATTCCTAATATCTCTTTGTTACAATTGCTCACTAGTCAGAACTGGCATGTTAATAGTAATTGGAATTTACATTACTGAAATGGTGAATGTTGAGTACAATATTGTGCATAGAAAGTTTGCTGGAATAAGTTTGCTTGTGGGTTTGATTGAGGAATACACTATTCACGTAAAATACTAATTTTCGTTACTCAGTAAGACAAATAGCCATACTTTCAATCAATACAAACAAGTGTAACGTTGCCAAGTTTATGTATGGTGTGTTCAAGGATTAATACCCCCAGTTATCAAACTCAAAAAGTGGTACAGGTAAAAATTTTTCAGTGAGGTAAATGTTTCTTATACTGTACTTTGGGTTATCATTGCAGTGATGGATTTAGCAGTTTTCATTTCAGGGCAAAATAAAGAAAATGGGAGTTTGTATTTTATTGTCATCCTTTTGTACTTGGGTGTTATTTATACTTGTTCATACGCATTTGTTATGATTCAAATTGGATTTGAAATTAATATTTTAATACATAAAAATATATTTGAAATTTTTAAAACATTTAAATGTGTTTGTGTGGTTTGTAAAGCCATTAGTTTTTCTAGGCCAGGGAAAATTTAGCTAATCTTGGAATAGATCAAAGTGAAATTAGAAAGGGCCCATCTCAGAATTACCAAGTAATGTCCCAATATTTTAGTTATGTCGGGTATGAGTCCTCCAAGAAAATCACATTTAGTAATTAAGCCAAGATCATAAGGCAAATTGTAATACTAAATTCAATATAACATCACTTTGAAATAAGTGCTTAAAAGCATTAATACTTTTTGAAAGTGGACTAGGGGGGGAAATCTGCCTATAATGATTACAAAATGTGAACATTTGTACATCCAAGGTGGCATTTCATTTAATATAAAAATATTTTCTTGCCAATAATCATACATTGATTTGAATGTGTTATGTTGATCAGTATGCTTTATTCAAGTGGTTGCACCTTTTCAGTTAATACTTGTGAAAAAAATAAAAATCAAATGTATTTTCACATTATGTATATGTAAAATCAAATTTTACATCTGTTGTGATGCAGTTGTTTGACGATGTAGATAGCATAATGAACTTTTGCAATTTTCAAAAGTCCAGAGGTTTTTATGAAAATAAAACCTATTGAGTGAGCTCTGCCCTATTTGAACGAAATACTTTGTTTTTGAGAAACTTTTATTTACGCTTATTCTTATGTATTCTTCTTTCTAAATTTCTTGAAAATTCTAATATTTTGGGGGGGAAAAGTGTGAAATTATTTAAACATCTAATCAGGAATAAAATATTTCACAAGGAAAGGTAGTTGTAATTGGAGAACAAACTTGGACCTTTTGCAATTTCAGAGGTTTTTATGAAAATTGGATGTATGCAAATTTTATGAATATACTTAACTACCCTGGAGCGAAAAAGAAAGCCTTTTCCTTGAGAAAATCTTTAAAATGTCAAACGTTAAAAAATCAGTTTCAAACGGGCAGGTTTCAAGAGCGGCCAGATCGATCTTGATGTATTCATTTTCGAGGAAATTCTGTTACTGACGAAGGTGCAAGTGTTATCTGCAAGAGCCAAATTATTGAAAAACCTGTTTCAGACTCCTGAGAACATGTATTTCTTCAAATCTCGAAATTATTTTGTGCAGCACGAGTATTATATAACTATTATATATAATAGGTATATATTTTTTTTCTTTTATTGCCCATATAATGTTGGCCCTTTTGCTGATTTTAGCTAATATATAATAATATATATATATATATATATTATATATATATATATATATATATATATATATATATATATATATAATATATTGTTGTACATATCGCGCGAAACGTTGGCCAAATATAGACAAACACTTTTTTTGGGGAAAATGTTCATTGACAAAAGAAAAAGGATAATTATTGAATTATATTGTGACAATCATAATATTCATACAATATTTCTTTAAACCATATTGCAAGGATCCTTGTTAGTAGAGAAACTGCGCAGAAACAAACGTCCATTTTCTGTGCAGGAAAAGAAAAAATTACCATAAGCGAGCAGGTCTACACCACGGCCGTCTCAGGTATAAAGGGGGATTTATCGCTACTAGGGCTCTATTAACATTTTCTTTATTGTACTTTACGCGTATATGGAGTCCAAGCAGTTCGATTCATGTTGATCGCTGCACTAGGCCGATTTTTGTCACGCGATGTCTGACGTCATTCCAGAACGGCCCGCGAACTTCCGAAAAGGAGCGAAAAATTACGACTAACAATGCGTTGAAAATTCAGTTTTCGAATCCCTACCATTGCGGACGCTTCTCTTCTTAGTACAAGAGAAAGTTAAATGAACTTCCATCGTGTGTTATATGTACCAAATTACCAACAAAAATTTACTTTTTTGTGAGTCTTCGGCTGTTCTACCATGCTTTGCCGTAGGAAGTAATGTTTAATTATTGCCGCCACCCCCCCCCCATTATTAGAAATTAAAAAGTCCTTACAAGGGTACCCAAAGCTGTAAGGTCACCTAAGTTTTTTTCCTTTTTTTAAAAAATATCAATCAAAATAGTGTCTCTCTAATTTGGATATTTGTGTTGTCCCACCTGATTTGAGGTTCTGAGTTGCCAGTGTACACTGGAGAGACAGTGAAATCCATCCTTTCTCTATCTGGGCACATTTTCAGTTAAAACTTATGAGTGATGGGAGTTACTCTACTGACAGCAAATATTTTAATTGAAAACTGTAAATCTATTCTTATCTGTATCATATATTCTGAGGTGCAATATAGACTCAGAATGGTAACAGTAAACATCTTAATATTACATAATCCCAAGAATATATTTGTTTATTTAATGAAGTGTCAAGAATTACTATTAAGATACAATAGTACTTTATTTTAAAATATTTTATTAGTCACATTTTATCACAATAATTCACTTCATTCAATAAGAATGAAAGTATTATTTGGGAATTGATTTTTATGAATAAATTATTCAGTGAGGTAGCAACACACTTGTCTTCACAGTTGCCTGAAAAACAGGAAAGAAAGATATATTGTAAAACACTTCAATAAAACATTTATCAAAAGTGAAAATAACTTACTGCTAAACCCTCAATTGATTCATCCCAGTTTTTCTCAGCAATTAGTGAAACAGCTTTACGGAAGACATCAATCAACTTCTGAACATTCTTCTGAAACATTGCTATGACAGACGTTGCAGACACAACTTCTTCAACACTTCTCCAGCAATCATAATCAGTAACAACTGCAAGAGTTATGTAACACAATCCAGCTTCCTTTGCAAGCACAACCTGCAAAAATTAAGGTATTAAACTAGTTTCCAATTTCATTCACTAATTTAGAAAAGAAAAGCACATCTTTACTTCAGGTACAGTTGTCATTCCAACTAAATGTGCCCCCAGGATTCGATACATATTACTTTCCGCAAGGCTTGAAAAGCGAGGCCCATCTATCACGGCTATTGTTCCTGATGGCTTTACAGACACATTGACAGCTTTGGCTGCTTCCAACACCACAGTCTGAGTGGCGGGGCAAAACGCAGGCCTCATTGGTAAATGGCATATTCCAGGCAACGAGCCTTCATCACCATTGTAAAATGTCTGAATTCTTGATTTTGTGCTGGGGTTATGAATTGAGACAACAAGCAATAAGTTTATTTTGGATATTAGAGACTAATATATTTTAACAAAAGTTAACAACACCCAAACATTCGCTATAATATAAAATTTGTTTTTACTTGTCAATGAAAGAATCCAGAAGAACCAAATCTCCTGGTTTCATCTCTTCTTGTAAAGATCCCACAGCTGCTGATGCTAAAATATGTGTGCACCCAATCTCTCGCAGAGCCCAAATGTTAGCTCGATAGTTGACTTTTGATGGCATAATGGTGTGTTTACGCCCATGTCTGGAGAAAATATTTAGGCACAAATTTGTAAACAGTAATTGGAAACAATGTGTAATAGTAAAGTTAGTAATTATATTGTATGGTATAGTAAGCAATTAAAGAGATCAGAGAAAAGATTAATAAACCGTTTGAACATCAGTTCTCCATTTTTCTTATAATACAAGTGTTACTTCCTCATTTGTACCATTGTTAATAGAAATATGCATTTTCCACTATGCTCTAGACATTCTGCGAAAAGAAACTTTCCTATTGGAAGGTTTTGATTCAGTCACATTTTCCCACCACAAATGTGCTAAGAAGAGTGCTGTATGAACAAACGAGACACCAAGAAGTATAGCCAGAATTCTATTGTACTGATGCAACGAATAGAATAGACAGGCACGATAGGTAAACGCAAAGGCATGTGATCAAAGCATGGGTTCCATCACCGGATTATGTCATTTCTCCAAACAAAAAGAGAAGTGCTGGTGATTACACACATGGGTTGAACAATATAATTCCATTTTCATACATTTCTAGATTCAAAAGAATATTGACAAGACAGTGCTGTGGGTAAAACAAGTTCATAGCCATACCGAGTGGTTAGGCGGTTCAAGATTAAAAAGAAAAGATTGTTTCTTACACATGGGCACTAATATAAATTCTAGAATAAAAATGTTAAGCATTTTAATTATTACTTTTTTACAATAATTCCTTTTAAATGTGATATTTCATTGATTACAGGCCTTTTGGCACCCTTATTTTAGAAAAAGGGAATGCCTAACTTTCAGACTCTAATTACACAAAATAAATTGCACCAATTTTAACAAATCCATAACCATGTTGAACAATGAAATGCACAATAAAGAGTGAATTTCCAACATTATTAAATGTAATACATTAACCTCCTGCAATACCATACAAAGTTCGTTTTATATAAGTTTAATTAGATGAGTAACTCACCTTGCTAGTAAAACACAAGGCACCCCATTTATAGTACCTTCAATAAGAGCATCGGATGGGTCTCCAAATGGTGTGGAGACAAGTGTCTCTCTTCTATTCTCCAAAATATCTGGATCATCTAATCCTGATCCACCAATAATTCCAATCTGTTAAAAACAATTTTCAGCTGAATACTTACTCAGGAAAACAATAATTTAATTGAGCTGTGCTCAATACAGCCCTATGCCAAATTTTTGACAAAAATAATACTACTAACATACTTGCTGCATTGATTACTATAATTTGTGTAAGTATTACAGTACTACGCAATAAATGATGCTGTACAACAGAGAGATTTCTTCACGCACTGTGACAAGAAATGGGGTAAACCTTTATCTTATTTTTCTCGGATACTTTGTACCGTCTATTGGATTTGACTATTGACTTTAAATCCCAAAATTATTTTGATAGCAAATGTTTATACCCATAATACATTTTACATTTATTTCACAAAGTATACATTTTTGGTTTCATTTTATGTTTCTTTTTTCATGTCATCAGGCTTCTTAGGCATATTATTGTACACTAACACGTATTGAAGTAAAAATTTTGTTAAAAATGTTTATTATTCTCAATTTTTTTTTCCTAAAAACCTGTAATGATTAAATCCAGCTCTGTATGGAGAGCTGGTGGTTGGACCTCATCAATTGTAATGCCATGAATGTCAGTGGTGACCTAAGACCATTTCTTTCCAGAAAATACGCATAAAATCAATGCTAGTAACAAGAATGACTAGAATAGACAATTTTAATGAAATTTGTAGGTAAACATGTGTTAATGTGGACAATAAAACACCTAAAAAACCTGAGATTTAAAAAAAAAAGTTGAATCATTGTGAAATATATTATTATATGAATAAATATTTGTTTTATTTCTCAGAATGAATTCAATGTGGCTAAGATCTATCCACAGCAAAGTCCTTCAATTCTGCTCTTTCAACATGTAGAAATGGTCTTGATTAAGAATCAGCCCAAGAATATGTGTATATATTATATTTGAGAGTGGTTGTTACTCTGTTAATAAAAAAATACTTCAAACATTACTAGTACTTTTTTTTTCCTATTACAAGGATATGAAATTATTAAAGAGCATGCAATATTCTCTCTCAAAAACAACTTCAGTCACTAGCATTTTCAACACTTGACAGTATTTCAACTTTCTTATTCTCTAGAGCACACTTTCTTTATAATGTATGATTACATGCTCATTTGTTGGAACAACAACAACAACATAAAAAAGAAAACCAACTCCGTTAGTTCCAATTTAAATCCTGTTGAAGAATAAGCCTATATCGTTACAAAAATCAAATTTTAAAATTTAGATTTAATGCAACTGGAGAACAAACTTTGATCTCGTGTGTTTGATTGCAAAAATAAAACGCGTCTCCACGAGTTACACAGTAATAATACTTACTTTAACAGCAAGCTTCCGACTCATGGTGCAATGTTTTAAAAAAATGTATTTTCACCGCTTTCTCAGTACTGACGCCGTGCTCTCAGTTCCTCCCACAAAAGTATGATTCCTCTCTTGGTCTATCCTCACAACCAAAACCACGTGAGATCAGGAATCCTCTGGAAGACGTTTCCTTTCATTCAAATTGCTTGAGGTGAATCGGATAATTTGTTTGGAAACACCGGCCCGATATATACTCTGCACTGGCCTATATTATCTGGCCAATTATATAAATATATATGCGTTCAATCTGTATCAATCTGTACACACACTGGCACACTCCACGTGAACTTTATCTGCTATATCTTCAAGCCCTAAACCAACCAGACAAAACCGGAGAGAACAAAGTAAACAAGTGATAAATAATGAAGTCCACTACACAGTGCACAAATCACCTCCGCTTATCATTATATGATCCACGGCATTCGCTGTTCATGTTCACTTGTCACAGAACAATGCAGAACAAATTATACCTATTAAATTAAATTATAAATTATAATCATGGAAGAATATTTGTTCACACTCTCTAAAACAATCCGCGTACTATCTGTATCTTTACCGTGTTTAGCGTCCTGCACTACATTATCACTGACACCCACTCTCTAAGAAATACTCTCCATACTCTCTGCTGAGACCGGCCAGACTAAAAATTGAAATCCCATTCATAGATGGCGCCACCGTAGAATCATTAGTTCTGAAGAAAGTAGTGTCTTACAGGTGTCAGTACAGACCAGTACAGACACGGTGAATATATCTTGTGATTCAGACATACATTTTCTATAAAGATGTCCAGAACACGTGCCTTATAGAGCTTGTGAAAATAGCACCGTCGCCTCTGGGTGGCAAATCACGGATGCAATGATGACTATCCTTCTGGTCGCTACGACCCTGGAGATCCATAGAATTTTCATAGGAAGAAGGTCAGGGCTGTCTCTTTCTGTTCCTTATCACTTGGTTCACTGCATCCCTAAACCTTTCTGTCGTATTGCGTACTCTGTCCAAATCGTTCCCAGTGTTGCCATTATTTCTTTGATCCATCGTGTTCTCTGCCCTCCCAGTCCCGGTAGCACGTGCTACGGGCCCCGCGCTTTCTGAGGAAAAATTTTCACTAATGAAAAAAGTTTTTCCGTAATGAAATTTGTGAACGTCCGGTAAAAAAGACAAAAACAATAGTAAATAATACATAAAGTAAATAATGTTAAACAATATGTCGTACGACATATTGTTGCAGGTAGGAGCTGCAAATAATTTAGTTTATGTTCAAATGAAAAAATATTTTCAGACCTAAAATCAGGGCCACTAATTTCCAGAAATTAATAAAGTATCACTTATCACATCGGCCTGTTCAGTTTTGGAATTCTGTCGCCAAGTCGGGCGCTATGAGTATGTATTAGGTTTCAATTTTCTAAATATCTTAACGATAAGCTAGACCATGGATGTAAACAAACTTAACGTTATTTGTATTGCTTGGCAGCAAATATCGAAAATGAATTCAGTTTGCAACTAGAAATCGGAAAAAGAACAAGTGTAATACATTTTATGGCAATTGGTATGTATGCATTTTTAAAGTTATTTTTATAATTACAATTTATCTGTAATTTACTTATATATTTTGTGTTAACACTCCGTCACTCGCACTGTTGGATGGAGTCAAACAAGTTTCTTTTCTTGTTATGAAAGGAACGTTAGCCTTCCACGTTCAAAAACAATGCTTCTATTCTACGAATGTTATCTGGGAAGAATGTTGATAAACTTATCTCTATTATGCGTGTCGCCATACCCTGAAGTAAAATCGTAGTGCCTGTTTGATAGAATCCAACATGCGGGTACTGGCATATAGCTCGGTGTTTTTGTATAATTTATTAAAATGATGTTTTTTCTGTAATATGAGAATGTTTAATATTTTAAATATTGTGTTTATGCATTTTTATTCGTTAGTGTGCAAAAACATATATGTTATAACTAAATAATGCGGGCGTTGGACGTAGTCCACTGCGCGAGTGCTCGTGCTACGAATGTCCGCGCGAGTGATGGAATCGAAAATGAAATATGGTACCTTTGTGGAAAAATGTCATTGGAAAATGCTGTGAACAACATTAAAAAGGATTCAATTTAAATAACATTTCAGATTTTTTGTAGAACTGCTTCGTGAAAATGTTTGAAACACTTGAAAACTGAAACAGCCCGAAATATTCTTTTAAAAAAAGCTTAGTTTGCTTTAGAATTTTTAACACTAAAATTTTAAATGCCGTATAAATTGAATCCCTTTCACACTTTTTAAGAGCAATTTTCATAACTTTTTCAGACCAATTTTCAGAGCATTTTAGTGATTTTTTTCCATAAGTAATGTATGCATGTTAATGTTTTATATCCTTATAAATACTTTTTCACCTGTATGTTTGAATATTTTAAATTTTTAGGACATTTTCTCCAAAGTATCGGGTAGGCAATATAAAAACGTTTTCACCTTAACCAGCAAAATAAGCGTTATGCAATTATTCTATTAGAATAGCCGGTACAACTTGAAATTGTAAGTTGTTCATTATCATTAATTTCATCTTTTCCACTTTTATATTAAGTAACAATATTTCAATAATTTAAAATATTAAAACAACATTTTATGAAATTATTGTACCACATGAATAGTATTTTTGAGTCAGCTATATATTTTTCTATACTCATGCGATAATAAGAAGGTGTATATTTTTAAGTATAAGTGTGCATAGAAAAATACTTTTGTGCTGTAGATGAAGACGGCAAGTCGTGACAGATATTGGACGACGCTATTCTTCTGGAACTACTAAAAGAAAAGAAAAGGAGAAGAAATTAATAAAAGAACAAGAGGCAATATCTAAAATTCCAAAAGTAACGTTTTTTTTTTTTTTGGCAAATATCTGACAAAATCTTATGTTTTAAATGAATTTTCTGAACCGCCGACTTCAAATTTCGTTTTGTCAGATAATAACAGAACCTTGTACAACATAGAAGACAAAAATTCTGAAGTTGAAGAACAAATACAGCTTCAGAAAAATCCTGATTATAGCAGTTTCTCTACCGAGTTAGGACATTGGCCGTCTCAGCTAACAGAAAACAAGCAAGAATATTGGATCACGAAAGGAAGTGAAGAATGTCAAAATATTAATAGCGATTTTACTTCGTCAAAAAGATACTGCAAAAATGAAAATAAAACGAGATTTTGCAATAAATCTTATTTTTCAAAGGTTCATAAATTGACGAAAACAAAACAGGAAAGAAAATGGCTCTGCTACTCGCCGAGTAAAGGTAGTTTGTTTTGCTTTTCTTGCAAAGTTGCTTCCAATAATTCTCGATCTACATGTATTAAAGAGGGCTTCGATGTTCGGATAAATAGTAATACAGTGTTGAATCGACATGAAGAATGTATTTTACACAAGAAGAACTTAATTGCCTTGTTGACCCGAAAGAAGAAAGGTGAACGCATAGATGCAATTGTTGAGGAATCCGCCAAATTAAAAAAACCCAAGTATATAGTACGATTTATTTTTTCGTGTACTTGTAAATCAATTGCAATTTCATCCAATCAAGAGCTTGAATGTCGCTACACTGACGTAACTATAGGGACATTCAAGTTTCCGATTGGATGAAACCACTAACACCTGATTTACGTCAAGTGCACAGTTAAATAAATCCTAGTATAATCAGGGTTTGGAGCTTGTATGCTAGCGCGAGCCAGCGAGTTCAAGGTTCAAGCGAGTTGTACGAAGTATATTGCAGGCATATAATACGTACTCTCTGATGGCAGGTGTACGAACCGATATAATGCATGAACAATAACATGCTTACAAAATGCAACCCGTATACATGCGAAGCGTTGCTAGATTAGGAAGCCACATTCATAATATGTATAGAGTAATCGCGCATTCCCCTGCATTAAAGATTCGTGTGCATGGAGTAGATTATTGACCGGGAAATATGCCTGTGGAAAGCAATGAAGACTTACCCCAAACAGCCTTTGAAAGGCATAGACAGACAGTGCAGGTAGAAGATGGAAGGTAATTGAATGTCTGCTTGAAGTACGTATATTTGCGAGAGAGTACTTAGTATGAGCCTGTAATTTGCAGATTAGCAATCGAGGTAGCACAACAGGAGTGGGATAATGTTGCTACTATCGAAACGACGTACAGTATTCAGACACAACCCGTTTCACATATAACGTACCAAGAGGCCTTTGAATACTTTCTGGGTTTGGATATGTCAGAACACATGGTATGCATGTGCTTCAGTAAATGTCAATATGTTCGTAATACTATTGTGAGCAATTCGCCTTTCATGTTGTCATGTAAATTTCTGACATACTGTCTCCAGAAATTGCATCTTGTATTTGCAGGGCAATATTCAGGTGGAAGTACAAAGACGGGGATTATGTACCTTACTTTCCTGCATTATGGGACCTCCGCATTTAGAAACAGGCCTAGCTGAAGAGAGAAGTTTGGTTTTTTCAATTGCACAATGTAAATATTAATTTGGCGATGACATTAGTTACTTCAATGCTTTTTGTAATATTTATGTAATAGTATTGTAGGTTTTGTTTCTTTTTTCTCAATATTAAGTGATAATGAACTACATTTATGTGAAGATGTTGCTGATTAAAAAAGAAGTTACTGCTTGATATTGTGCTGAGATGTAACAATTTAAATTATTACTTCATATATCTTCTGGTAATCTCCAATCATTTCTGAGCATGTTTGTATTGTAATATTTCACAGTTTCAATATTTCTGTTATGTTGTTTTATATATCTATAAGTGTATTGGTTTTTCAAGAAAAATATCAAAGCTTGTGGTTGTTTACCCTCTGTCACATATTTTCCGTACACTCTTAAAAACACTTCTGGGTTAGGCTTGCTAATCCTCCAAGTAATTTACTTTGTACTTTGGTCATTGGGAGTAGAGATAGTATTGTATCCAATTTATATGTGGGCTTTATATGCCCCCTTTTCCTATCATTAGCATAAATCTACTCAATTCAAAGGCCTAATTATGTAATTTCTGTCAATATTTCAACAAAGCTGTCTTTAACCTTGTTCTGAGGAAAATTATGGAATAATGCCATAGAAGTAAATGATCTGTAAGTACTTAAAGGGTGAAAGTGACCAACTTGTGTGTTTTTTCCTTCCTTTTTTTCAAAGAAAACCAAAAAATAAAATTATATTTTCAAAGCTGCGATTTAATTGTTTAGGATCTCTTGCTGTTATGCCACAAATCACATTTCATACACCACAAACTTTTCACATAACACCAAGGTTTAGCAGTTCTCCTTTGCAGTTTTATTCAACTTCATTGTTTTTTCATTTCATTACTGTTGTTAAATGATGAATTAAATTATTGTTAATAATATTGGAGAAGTGAATTTTCAAAATAATGCTTAGCACACTTGACATCTTAAAAAAAATTACATAGGAAATGACTTGCAGATTCCACACTTGACATCTTTGTTCTTGAATAAAGTACTGTATCTGTTTGTTGATTCCACAAGGCTGAAAAGAAATGTATCATTTTTTAGTGTATCGTTAATACTATCATTATTAAGGAATAATTTGTCATCTGTTATGGTTTTATTAATGTTAAAAATATTGTGGTCTTTTTTCCAAAACGTTCATTAATACTATTTTGTAATAATTTATTCTGTTTAACAGTTTGACCCTTATTGGGGTCCTTTTTTAAAAAAAAAAAGCGTATCTTGGATCCAGGACTGTAAAAAGGCATTAAAATTTTAATACTATTAAGTAGGTTTTGAAATAATTGTTAGTTTTAAAAGTCGCTGGAATTAAACATGGGTCAATTGATATAAACATGTAAAAATCACATGGCCAACCATTTTTTGAACATCCTCATTTATATGACCTGACTGTTGATTTTATTGAATGAACTAATTAATTTTGAAGTTTTAAACAATTGTACTCACAGTGGAGAGATAAGATGTACATCCATTGGAACAAGATTACACAGAATGGTTTTGGGTGTGTGGAAGGCTACATAATCACACATATTTGCCACCGGCTTTACAAATCGCTCATCTTCAGCAGGGTTAAGTGTATTTCTGACCCATTGAACTGGTAGAGCTAGAAATTAAAACAGGATTTAGCCTTTTCCCCCCCTCCAACATTATAATGCTGTTTACTTACGCCGGCTTCCTTTAAGTCGAATGCTATCGAGTTTTGTGGCTACATGGAATGGTTTATAGCTATCTAATTCTTTGTAGTAGTTACGGGCCATATTAATTGAAAATCATGGAAAATTTTGTCATGTTGTCTCTAGGAAATGGTGTTTATTGTTGTGATTGTTGAAGGTGAGATGTGTAGAAGTACCTCCTCCTCCCAAAGAAAAACCTCTTTAATTTTTTGTGTTAAAAAAAAATGCAATATTTAGTACAAATAGCTTTGGAGTTATATAAAATTAGTGAAATTAGGGGTCAACTCTTTGGTTGAGATTTACAATTTGAGTAGTCTTTCAATTCCATAATATTTTTTGCATGTATTTTTAGAAAGTAGTTATATTTAGTCCAATAATACAAAGTAGATTGCACGATTTATAAGTGACTGTTTTCTAATTCAGATAAAAAATTGACTTTAGTTAGTAAATGATTACTAGCTTAATTATCAAATTAATGTCATTTATTAAAAAAATAATAATTTTTTTTTTGCAATCATACTTTAAAAAATGTGATCAGAAGACTTGATAAAGAAAGGAAAATTTTGAATGCCACATGTTTCGTGGGGTTGTCATATTGTATATCACTGCACCACACATGTCAGAATGGTTCTATTGTATGCCACTGTACAACTGCCTTCTTATTGCATTAAGGATTGAAAACTTCTTTTGATAGAATTCAAAAAAAGGATGAAATGCATTTTTTTGTATGATGAACAGAAATTTTATCTGGTTACAGGCAGATTAGATGTATCTCAGACCATTCACGTGAAAATTCTGCAAACAATATATTACCGTTTAACAGGGGCATCAGTTGGATGTCCTTGTTTTGGGTCTCACTGGGAACATATTGGTTTCCAGGTAAGATACTAGCTTGAGTTTGTTTCTTCAACACTTTGAGTGCAGTAGTCAAGTGTTTATTATAAAGTGCAATATTAAATGGTATCTTGCTTCTCTAAGTCTCTGAGGAATTTCACTTCTGTGAAATGCTGTTGGTTCAAATTATTTCCAGCATTGTTGAAAGTTTGAGTCTAAAGCAAAAATTGTTAGAAATTTTGCAATTTGGCATTGGAATACAATAAATTATTGAGATGAAAATAAATTAAAATGATTTGACATCGACACTAATGAATTCAAATTTATGAGAAGTTGCCTGATTTGTATAAGATTAATAATTTCTTATCAGAAAACTGAAATAAAATCTTCAGTTGCATCAATTTTTACTGATCAGCCCACTTCATTGTTATCTTTGTGTCAACTCTGAAAATTGAGTTGCTTGGCAAGAAACAAAGTCTACCATATTGAATGAAACCAGACATCAGTTATTCAGTGTTTCATATAGGCAATAATTTATTTTCAGAGGAATTTGTGAATTCCAATATAAGAATTTGTTTGATATATAATGGTCAAGTTATTATGGTATGCATTACAAATAGATATAATGTTATGATTCCATTTATAGTTGATTTGAATGGAAAAGTGATTGTTCTCAGGGAAGTGACCCAGGTACAGACCTGCGAGGTGTGGGAATGCTCGGCCTTCTGCAACTCCTGTACTTGTGCACCACTCCTCAATTGTCATCTCTTGCAAAGCGCATCTATAGATTGTCTGTGGATGTGGTGCAGAACTTTCCATTGGCTATTCTGAGCTTCAACTTCTCCCGAATGGCCTTGCAAGCTTTGCGACATGGACAACTCAATAGGTGTGCATAAAAAGTTATTAGTCTTGCAATTGATTAACTTAGTATCTTGAGATTTATTTAAAGTACTTTTTCTGAAAAAATTTGAGATTAAAGTGTTTTCTTGTTGATCTCTTACAAAACTTATTTTGAAATTAACTATTATTTCATTACTTAATTTTTGAAAGATAATGGCTCATATCCACTAACTTTCTTGCAGTTTTTTCTTTATTTTAGTGTTTATATCTTCGTTGGTAATTACCTTTTCATATACATTAAATGTAGCTATTGAAAAGATGAATATTTCTAAAAACTTTTGTTAAAAAATGTTTTAAATGATGATTATGGAAAAATAATTCTCTAGTGTCTAATTTATCAATATTTTTTAATGAAAGTGACAATGGGTAGCCAAAAGAATTTACTGTGTATCATTTAATTATATTACAATGGTACTTTTCTGAGTTCTGGTAGTTTTCTGAACATTTCTACTAGTTAAAAGCATTTCCACTTCAATGACTGATTGTATTTACATTTACGTCTCTTACAGAGAATGTAATGAAAGACAGTTAGTGATGGATGTAGTGAACGACTTTTATGCTGCTCTCTTTTATCACATGGTGCATATATGGACTACGCAACGCAAGACAATCAGAGATTCAGGATATGTGTTAAAGGGTAAGTGAAATTTTTCTGTAAGAAAAGGGTAAACAATTTGTATTGGTCTTCCAAGCAATTTGGATGGAAGAGTTGTATTATACAGGTGAGTATTTCAACTACTTTCTTTCATTTGAGTTAGTGAAAACTATGAACTTAACAACTTAACTTTTAATTCCTTTGAAAGAAAAATTGTGTGGGGTAATTAGCATGAATACTTTTTAAGTTTCGTCATAAATAATACTTTCTATGAATGCTGAGCTTATTATTTGTTCATTCATACATTTTACATATTTGTTGTTTAATACACCAATACTCGAGTAAAGGTATGATGAGCAAGACACACTACAAATTAACCAAATACACTATGCAATGGTGAGAGTTGGATGTGTTACCATGATTAAGTTATGATAATTTAATAAAAAATTATCCACACTTTGTTGTCACTCATGAAAGTTTTACTACATACATTACTCATTCGTGAATGAATTTCAGCTCCATTGCCGATCAGCGTGAAAAAATCGAGTGACAGCATATACTTCACTCTTGACAAGATACTATTGTTCTTAGACTTCTTAGTATTTTAGACTAGATGAAATCATCAAAAAATTGTAATAAGATGGTTAACATACTTAAATGTCATGTTGATTATTAGGACGGAGTTGTTCAAATTCAAATTAAGTAACTGTTTTAAAATCATTCCCATTTTATGTTATGTTTTTTTCCTTGAAAATTTAAAAATATTATTAAATAAGATTTGAGGAGAGGTTTGGGGTGGCAGTTTGTGTTTCATCTGCAAATAATATTCTCGTGTGTTAGTTTTAAACATCCCACTCAAGGTGTTCCATGACAGTATTCCGTGCTGACTGTGAATGTTTACAGATGTTGAATTCTTCTGTCGGAGCAATGTTCATGCTGTACTGAAGAATTTGAAAGACCACTTGACAGGAAATTGTGAAGCACCTAATGAAAAGTTTTGCTTCCATGAAAGTTTTCATGATCTAAGAACACAAGCTAAATCTGAAGTGTTTATATGAAATGTTATACTTTTTACGAGGTAGTTTACAATTTTTAACTTCTGCAGTAAATTGTGGAAATTTGCACTCACTACCGTAGCACATGCATTTTTTACCACATCCCCATATGTGGTACTATTTCATTAATTTTATTCTACGTTTTCTATTTTTTATACATTGTGTAAGTAGTATTAATTCACTGCCACGATTTTTGTGCATTTGAATGTAAGTTGTTTAAAATTATTGTTGACTTCTATGGTAGGAAGTTTCTTATCACACAAAGATTTATTACTACCAACTCAGAAAACCTGTGATATTGTGCTCAAGTAGAAGAGTGAATGCAGTGAGAATTAGCCTATAGTTCAGTGATATAGTTGAATTGTATTTCAATAATACGGTATTTATACCAAAGATATACTATACAAAGTTGAATATTGTTATTATATGTGCATTAATATTATCACAATTATTAATATTATACATATATATAAAAAAAATAATATAAAATTTGATTTATGTACTATTAATGTTGACACAATACACTACTCCGAGTGAAATAAAATTTGAAACTCAATATTGTGTGGTTCGATTCTTTGGGTTGATTTTTTTGGTCTTAAGACATAACATCAAGAAATGTTTTAGCCATGCGATGGTTTGTGAATTTTTTCTGACCCTGCATTGAAATTTCGGACAAAAAAATTATTACAGGATGTCTATATGAAGAGTCTCTGTTACTTCAGGTACTTTAAAAAAATGTGTAAAGATAAGGACACCAAACTGGACTTCATGAAAATTGAAAGATGGAGAAAGGATTTTGATAAAATATTGTAACCTTTTTCCCCTCTATCAATTCAGTGTTTTCTCCCATGGATAATCTTAATTATTATTAATAAACTGTGTGGATTCTATGCAAAGAAATGTTGACTCAAAAAAAGACAACACGTTTCCTCTAACATATATGAAGAAGAGAGTGAACAATGTTAATACAATAAAAAAAATAAGAAATAATAGAATATACATTTACTGTAATTATTGACATTAAAAAGATCCTATTTTGTCAGCAAGATAAAGTAAGTAAACCAAATTAAATTAAGTGGCTGGCTTTTTCACAGTGTCCATCCTCCGCCTTGTAGAATTGCAGCTTATTCTAAACACAGAAGGGTCCAGATGGTTATATTGAGAATCGCTCCAGTCAACCGGAGTGGATATGGCATCTCCATGCAACAAGTGAGGGGCCACTTGCACAAAGAGTTGCTGAAAAATAAACACACACGAACTGCATTACTTTGTGATCACTGGAACAACTGCTCCATAAGAAAGATAAAAATACAGTTGAAGGTTTGATTCTCTACCTCAGCCCATGGGGTTAGCCCCATTGGTGTGAAGCGAAACTGCCACTGTGGGAGACCTTGGTGTACAAGCATCATCCTAAAATACAGGGTGAATGTATTTGCGAGAAAGTGCCACTCAAAACACCGGTCCAGTAACCAAATTGTGGGATCCTCTCGCATACGAGTGTCAGGGCTGTCCCCATGGTCCATATACACCAAACATACCTGTAATTTTTCAGAACGTCTTAAAAGAATTTCATTTGGAAATGACTTTTGAAAATAAAAATGAGCCTTTTTCAAGGTTATACCTTAGCCATTCCATCACAGGGATCCAATTCAAATATTTTACACCGTACGCCAAAGTTAGGTGTTGCTGATTCTTGCTGGTTACATATTTCAATATCTAGAAGAGTGGGAAAATCCATGTCACCTGCACATTTTATGCCTGCTAGCCGGCGGAGATCTGACACAGAATTTATGTGCATTTTACCTGTAGGATGTACTTCCCCTGCAAGACATAGTTGTTCTCATGTTCTTGTTATGTAGAATTTATTAATGCTTATAGACTTAAAAAACTCTTCAAACCAAAGAAAAAACTGAACTAGAGTAATTTTTATTTTTATCCATTTATAGAAATGCAGGAATCCTTTATTCTTGCATTTCATTATATTTCATTTGTATGTAAAAATCTGAGGATTATAATTAATATATGTAGAGGTTGTCAAATTGAAACTATCTTCTTAACCTTTGTTTGCAGTTTATCTCTAAATATGTAAATATAGAACTATAACGATTCTGGTGAAAATGCAATAGCATTCTTAAGATTATTCAAATTGAGTACAACATAAAGGCTTGTTTATTTTTATCATTTATTCTGTTTTATATGCTCCCATGCCAGCATGGGAATAATTCAGAAGGAATTTTAGGAGGGGAAATTATAGTTTGCACTCCCTACATACATGCACGTAAACAAATTTTTAAGTAATGAAATGAAAATTTAATAAATATATGAACTTGAAACAAGAAAATAAGTGTTGGTAGTATTCGTTTAGGAGTATAATGTGATGGTATTATTTCGGGGGGGAGTAAAAATATAAGAAAGAAGGAATATGGGATCCGCAATTGCTCTTCCCCCGTGGATTTTGAGTGAAGGCCCGGTTCGAAGATGCGGAACCTTGATGAGAAATATAGTTAGGGGTTTGATGGACAAGGTTATAATCTACAACTTGATACAACGGGTGCCCCGTAACACGGTAAGGACCAACCTTAAACCACGCAAGCAGGTCTGTTCCTGAGCTCCAATTGTTTTTCGTGTGCGTCGACATTACATCAATAATCACGCCAGTTCGCGGACGCACCTGCGAATTCGTAGTTCCATGTCAAGCGGAAGCCGTCAGTTGAACAGTAGAAGTTGCGAAGGTCTTCTGGCATTGTGCAGCAATGTCGTTGTTCCCAAGTCGTGAGAACAAGTCTGTCACATGGTGCTAGTCGCTCCAGCTCAATTTTGCTGACTCTTGGAGTACGCTCTAAAGAAGTAATTTTTATACAGTGTAATGCCTTTACTGCTACCTAAGCTGAATAAAATAAAGTTGATTGTATCAAACTATGAATATAATTGATTAATATACTAAGGTACTTTGACGAGTGTTTTATGGACGCATGCCCGTGCAGTACGTACATTCCAAACCCTGAAAACATTTCGCTTGTTCAGCATGGATTTACTTACCAAGAATATGAACAACACCTAGTGTCAAGTTTTCGTAAAAACAGTCTTCAGACTCAATATCCAATATTTTCGACATCAACAAGCCTTTTTTATGAACTGGCTGTAAACAAGCAGCCTTCAGTGTAAGGATCCAACACTGATGGTCGTCATGGGAACCATAATGTTCAACACCTGTGCTGTTTACATTCCGTATTCGTAATGTTTAGATTACATAAAATCTTTAAATGGGTGTGTACCCCACCTAGTTAAGTCTTTTAGGAAGAGGCTGGGACGTTAACTTCGAGGCGTAACGTTAGGGAAAATAACAATATTTAGACACCACTTAGTTATGTATACGCATTCCTGTTGTATATTTAATCGTCGAATGACATCAATTACACACCCCATGGATTCCAGTTCGGAATCCACAACTAATTACATTCCTAGAATTTTCGATATCCACGGGCTGAACTGTATTTTTGTGCAACGGACAATTCCGGTTTTAAAAACAAGCGCGGAAGGACAAAGAGGGCAAGGGGACAAAATGGGATTGGGAACAAACGAAACAATTAGAAACGTAGTGCTAGAGAATGGCGCAACTTCCCCATATTAGTTTTCTATTTCTTTTGGTCTCGGCTAGCTACTCGGACTTGCCACTAGGGAGTATTTTACCACACATTTTGAAACACTTGCCAGCTGCCAACTGTCGCCGCCCAAAGTACTTTGTTTTAAATTTAATATTTTGGTCCCCTAATAGTAGAACGGAATATTATTCTAGGTCTATTAAATACCTGTAAAACCTCGTCTTAAATGGCAATTTTCTTTGAAAAATTTGTAGCTGTTTTTAGGCTTTGGACCTTTAATGTGGTAATGTTGCCGAAACTTCTTTGGCGGGAACTGCACTCGTTCATAATATTGCACGGTGTGTAGTTCTCGAGCGACAGATCGGGGGACGCGGCCGCAGGCTCTAGTGGTCTGTTGTCTCATCAATAGAAATTATGTCTCTCGAGAGAATGTTCATATATTTTAAGTTTAAAAAAGAACGTAATGACAAGACGAGTTTCTGCTGCAAGCAGAATTTCTTCCCATGAGAATGTCCATTGACGCTGAGAGGTAAGCGGTAATATGTTCTTCTGTTGTGACGTTGTTCTTTATATTTTTCTCAAATAAAATATCGAATATTGACTTATAATTTATGATTCATTACAAGTTTTGCATTTTGTGGAACACGAATGTGTGTGGGAATCCATTGCCTAGTTTGGAAAAGTTGGGAGTAAATTTGCAGTTATATACAGTAAATTTGTTTATGCAAAGCGTTGAAGTGTGTTTGTCAGAGAAGTTGCTGATTAATTCATTAGTCTGGCAGAAAACCTAAGCCTTGCAGAATGTTTATGAGAAAGGGAACTACAAGATGAAATGCAACTTGATGTTGGATGTGTGTTTAGTGAAGGATGAGTAAATTAAGGCAGTTTTTAAATAATCAAATTAAGCTGCATGTGATTTGAATTGGACATTACAAATCTGAAAACCTCGGTAGGCCCTATTTGATGTTACCTTATAGTGTCTTCCTTTGGTATTGTGCTTGTGAATGTAAGAAATTCTGTCAATGTTATTTTTTTTCCATGCTGTGTTACACTCCAACTTTCGCATTAAAATGTAGCTTGTATAAGTGAATGATACTTTATCATTGTACTAATTTGGTGCTTGGTCTAAGAATATATGTAATTATTTTTTTTAATGGTTTGAGTTTTAATTTATAGAACAATTTTGTTTGCTCTTATTTTATACTTAGAATACCGTCACTTTCAGAAATGACTTAGGATTAACAATGTTATGTTGACAATTTTTGTAATTTGTATATAATTGGTATCCCTTGTAACAACACAAACTTCATGATGTCAGGTGAGAATTTTGTTTCTATAATAAGTATTATAGAAAATTCAACACAATCAATTTTTAAGGACTGTTGGCTTTGATTTTGTCGCAACATTTTTATGAAAAAATATCATAAATAAATTTTTTTATCCAGTTTCAGGTAACATGTGATACCAGTGTTCCAAAGCCAACATTTACCTAATATACAATAACAAAATTTCAGAAAGAAGAAATGGGCATTTGAACTAGCCCTCTCGTGTGAAAATTTAATTAGGAATGTCTGTTCCATTCAGGAGTGCAACTAGTTTTAATTGTTGATGTTTTCTCTCTTTAACAATTTCAGGGTTTGTGCATGGTTTGGCCTGTATGAGTCTCGCATATCGAGCCCATCTACAGTACAGCTTTATACTTATGGATTTTTTACATAATGTTCACTATTTTACAAGCTGCCATAGCACAGCTTTTGGGTTTACTCTGTTTTTGAAATTTTTAGTAATATTTTCTTTGATTGATACGTTGGCGCGTACTGCGCAATATATTTTTTATGGAAGAGCGTTGCGTAACACGGATATTCTTTAGAAATATAAATCAGTTTAGTGGAGGAACCTGTTTGCCCGTGCTGCACTGGAGGGCCTCGAGCTATGTAGGCCATGACATTACAGGCCGAGAGCGTCGAACTTCCGAAAGGTGAAAGTGAACACGCTCGACCTAGATGCACCGCCTGCCCCACTCGGCGGCGCCCGTAAACATTCCTTGACGCCGGCCTTGGATGTGTTAGCTTAGCCTAACACAAACCCAAGCCTTTGCTTCAGCTCACAGAATCTACAACTTGCTTGGATTCTAAATGTGTATTGCAACGGTTTGTTGTTCTTCGACATATCGCTTCAAACTTGTTTATGTTCTTCTCGAAGTTTGTGAAGATGAGTGCGCAATGAATTGCCAATCTTTTCCCCCATTATGTACACTATTAAGCCGGTTCACAAAATCGACATTTTATGCACATTTTTAATAAATTAATTCTCTTGTTTTCATTAATCTCCAGCAAGTGTACAAAAAGGCCGGATTGAGAAAATATTTGAGTGATTCAATTTGCTCCACCCTGAATATTTTCGAAATAAAACCAATTTGTCGGTTTGAAATGAAACTGCGTCTTCATAATGGGGATACCCGTTTGGAATGTTATGTGATTAAAATGAGAAATTTGTTTCTAAAACAATTCGTAATATTACGAAAAAAATTAGTAAGTTTTGCGGCTGGCTATAAAGCGACCATGCCTTCCTACTTGCATCACTGGTTCAGAAATAATTTAAGTCACCGGTAAGTTAAGTACAGAAGAAAAAACATTAGTATTTTGAGGTTAGCACGATACCTCCTCCCATTCCTGCACCTTCCTTTTTCCTGTCAGGCTTTCAATATCAAACAATATTATTAACGATGGTAATTTTTAATACTTTCAATAAAAATTTTCGCTTGTCAATTGGTATATAAACCTAGTGGTGCTACAACAGCATGTTCTTTCTCGCGTTAGTGACGCTGACGTAATTTTAACCCAGAATATTTTCTTAACCAGCCTAAGAATTTTAGCGGACCATGGACAATTGGGGGACTTGAATGACAAAGCTCCACAGCTTCCATCTATATCACTTTGTTGATTAAAAATCCTTATTCATTCCAGTGTCTGCAATTCAACAATGAACCCAAAGCCAGCCTATTTATTATTCTCTAGTTATCTGTTCGAAGAACGTTTTTGCATTGAAACAGTTCATGCATAAAACTATGGGTATTGATAATCTACAGTACCCAATATTTTTAGAACATGGCCTTATTGTTCCTATAAATTTCATAATTACGCATAAATTCTCCGACGCTCTCATTGGATTTGCAGGCTTCACATGACGTAGAGTAAAAATTGACAACAAGAACACCATTACTATTTCAGGCAACAAACAAATTGCGTTCCATTCCGAGTTAACAGAAAGTTTATGCCGATCAAATCATTTCTAATTTACTTTCAGTACCAGACAATATTAAATATGGACAATTATATCTTTTACTATGATTTTATGGTGTTATCCTTTGAACGGATAATGTTCCATTACATCTTCATTGCATTTCTTGCGAACTTGACATTGGACTAAATTATTCAGAAGGACCAGTTGATTATATTTTCCTACCAGTTGAAATAAATTCAATCACAGATCATTTTCTCGAAAGCAACGTATGAACGATTTAGATTGAAGGGGTGTTTTCAAAATCTGCTCCGATATCGCTGTAATATTCTACTACCCAGGATGCAATATTACGTGTACTAATCCTAGGAAATATTACATTAGAACAACTGATGAAAAACTGACTTGGTTTACAAGAAAAAATAGATATACCAACTTCACCTGAAATTATTAAAAAATTCAAAAACTCCGTGGCTACCGCATAATAGCGCCCTGCGGATCACCATATTGTAATTCAATATGGATTGTTTTTATAAAGATATACGCATCCGGGCAAAATAAATGGAGGTTTGTAATTGACTTTCGTGAATTAAATAAAAAGACTACTGAAAAAAATCCCGTAAGAAATACTTGACGACTTAGGTAAATATCAATATTTTAGCAAACACAACCTCGCTCAAGGATTCCACAAAATGAAAATTGATCCCTGCTCTTTAGAAAAAAATAACTGCATTCATAGTATACAACCAAACCCAGGTTTTAATTTTAAAAGAATGGCATTCGGTTTAAAAAATGCGGCAGCGGTGTTTCAGATAATGTACAATGCACTCGGACCATATATTTATAAGTTCTGTTTTGTTTACATTGGCGACAGATATTTATTCAAAATCTCTACACGGACATGTTTACCTCATTTCCCCGGTCCTAAGAAAACGCAGAGAGAGAAATTTGAAATAACATCTGGACAAAACTGAATTTTTGTATAAAGAAGTCGTTCTTGCCCATTTAGGTACACATAGTAGAAAACCCAATCCTTGGAAAATAAAAGAACTAAAGCAATACTCCATAGCGACAAGGAAAATAAAACAATTCCTCGAAAAATGATTATGACTTGACATCAGATAATTAGGAAAATGTCTATTTTATTGTAATGAAAATATTTAAAGGCAATTAATATATGTACATAAATTTTGGAAAACTAAACATTCAGACTAATTTTTATTTTGCCTTTTTTGGTCCTATGTGACAATTGCCTTTTTAGACATTTTTTAAATTCTTGGTTACAAACGCAAGTTAAATCATTGTAAGTTCTGATAATCTAATAAATATTTCTACTGGCAACGAATCTCCATTGTTTGTCTTGACTGAAGCTGTTATTTGGGTTTGAATAGTATTGGCTCACATCTTTCGGCCAGTCCTGCTGTAAATAAACTCGCGTCTAGGTTAAACGTAATGTTTCCCGTATTTCATTTGTACAGTATCCATGAGTTTTTGTGCCATCGAAGCTAAGAACGTCAAATTGCAGTCAGCCCTAGCGCCAATGAACTCTATCAGCTCGACTACCATTTGAACTCGCAAGGATGCCCGTTGCACGGTTTGTGTCTGTTTTTCGCTCCTTAAAAAGCCTACAATGACAAGGCCTTCATTGAGATCTCCCCTATCAACACTTCCGAGTCGACGGATCACCCCTTTGCGTTTTCCTCAGCAAAACCTTCGTGGGAACCAATTCACCATGATCTGTGCAGAGTTGCTTGATTTCGGACAAGGGAAAAAGTGACGCAAGCGTGAACAAAAGGAAGACTTTTTTACTGTCGAGATTGTTGAGTCTTCCTGATTGTACCTCTCACTACAGTTTCCACTGACCCAAAACGGGGAATACCTAAGTGATCGCTCACGTTTAACGCTGACAGGACGTAAAAAAGCAAAATCAATGCTCAAAGCTTGATAAACCGCGAAGTACCAGCGAATAGATCAGGACTTTTGACTTTTCTTTACAAAAATCTAAAAAAAAATTAGTACGCAATATATGCAAAATACATATAATTGTAATATACTGATGACATCATACCGATAGTATTATCTGGGTAGTGACCAGTGGGACATGCCGTGGTGAAACAAAGCACAATTTATGGTTGAATAGTTGATAGTCTCGTTTAAAAATATTAATCGCAGTGTAAAATATGGGATCCATTTCCCCATTAGAGAATGTTAAAGAGTCAATAAACGTATGTTCGACCGCTTTACTGTATACTTAAGCACATGCGTTTTGGTTTTTATTAATAAGGCCATGCGAATGAGGATGAAAGTGGATGATGAAGTGGCATATACTTTAATAAACATGTTTAATTGTTTTCTGACACGAAACGTGTTCCATTCCTAATAACGTAAGTCAAAAGATGAAATTTATGAACTTATTCGCAATGATGCTCGGTTGCTAATTCTTTACATAAAATGGGAGACTTTGTACTGATCAACAATAGGATTGCATGCGTGATGTCGCTGTGGAGTTACTATATTGTCAGTTTTCATTATGGTCAAAACGAATACTTTTTGGACTTACAGGACATTTTATTAGCAGAGTTGGTTTCGGGTTGCTGAAACATGGAATTAGGAAAGAAGAGATTAGGTTATGTCAACTTGTAACGTAGAAATTGCCGACAGAAAAACTACCAATGAAAATGAGAAATTTATTTGAAATATTTTCATGAATTCCTCGCAAGTACTTATCCTTAACTCAAATAATTATTTCGTGAGAACTACTCGTTAAAACGGACAAATTTATTTTTTCTGCATATTGTATTACATAGATTCTAATATATTTCACGGAGAATGTAATTGTTCGCTCATAATTTTCGGGCACTCGTACAAATGTACAACATGATAAGTAATTAATTAGTAAAATACAACTTATGACAAAACCATTATAGGGTTCTTGAGAAGGCGTTGTATTTGCGAAGTAATGTGTTCGTGCATTGGACTATTTTGGGACTAAAAAAAGACGTTACAAATGTCTTGCACTTTATTTGACATCGTCTGCACGTAGAAAACATTAATTAATTACCACACTTTTGGAAAATGGAATTCCACGATGGAAATTGCCATGCGTTGCCAACGTGTGCTGGAAGAGGTCATTCGCAAGTGGACGCCTCATTCATCGGGCTGGCGCGCTTGATTGAGCCGAAGCATGCGGACGAGTACTGCTACGGAATTAGCTGGTATCTTATGCGTCGTATGTACATTTTAGAAATACCAGCTCAAGTTTGATTTTTGCAATTGCGACTATTATGACGCTATTGAATAAATATTGTGTAATTGAATGGTTTCATCGAAGAGCAATCGGCATTGAAAATCATCTTCTCATAACATTGTTCAAGTTCTGGAATATATTTTTCCTGAATAGATAAAATTGAAGTGAATCATTCCATGCTGTGTATTCCGCATGAAGGCAGAGTCATCAGTTATAACATGTGACGTGCACTGATTGGACGTTTTTTACTGGTAATGTAATGAGTGGCGTCAAGGGCGGTGGAGGCGCGGCTGGTGGCTGACGTAGACGCCCCGGTCGCGCGCCGTCTGCTGCGCGCGCCGCTCCTCGGTGCGCGCGTCCTCGCCCAGCCCCAGGCGCTCGATGAGCGCCTCTCCACGGACGCCGTTCTGCCGCTCGTACTCCTCGCGCCAGTGCTGCGCCACCGCGGGGTCGAAGGGCCAGCGTTGCGGCCGGAAGTTGTCGGGCGTGCCCGCCAGGTTGTTGCGGACGAGGCTGTGCAGCACGCGCGCCACGGCCGCGTCGCTGCCCCGCGGCTCCAGCAGCACCAGCACCAGCACCGCGCCGCACGTCTGGACAGGGCGAAACACAACGCAGCTCATTTATCACGAGAACACTTTGAAGGTTTAAAACTTAAAATGTTATCAAATCACGTTGATGAAGTAGGCCCCTCTTTTATATTTACATGTGAAAACAATGTATTTAAAACGTTTATAATTTTTTAGAAAAAAAAATGTTTTCCAATCATACGACAGTGTTTTAGTGGGACATTTGGGAAATGCATGGCTTTAGAATACAATGCATTTACACATGCCACAGTTTTTGCAGAAACTGAACGGAATTTATCGTCTGAATGTGACAATATATTTTTTGCTGTTCGGTAGACTCCTAATTATCCATGTAATAAGGTAGGACGGCAATCGCGAATAATCGAGTTTCGAAGAAAATCCTCAAATTGGAAGAAAATTAGACAAATCTATACGCAATTACACACTCATATACAGTATGACGAAATATTTTTAATTTGAAACTCACAAATTTACTTTTCGTGTTGACTTTGATGATTTTCAGAAGAATGCATACTTTTCGTAGCCAGGAGAACCAAACACGTGCCTAAAACCCATTCATTTTACTGTACGACATAGGAAGACACGACTCTGCCTTAAAAGTGATCATGATGCGACAAGCTAATTATTGGACAGTCTTTGCAGACGACAATGACAAAAATTTTGGCTAATATGACCGGAAGAAATCTTTGATATTCAAGTTATAAACATGCATTACGCAGTAAATCGGAGTAGAAAACTGGCACAAGTATACATTACTCCGATGAACATCTAGCATTAATTCGCTGTAGAAAACTAGCGTAATAGGTTATACGACACCTTTCTACTTCAAATTTCATATAATTTACACAATAGGAAACTGAAATATCGCCTATAATTATTTAAAATGGGATAAAAAGAAATTACACCTTTCTAGAGTGAAAGAGCATACAATTTTACTTTGAATAATGTATGTAACTAAAAATTCAAATTTTTTGAGCTACGACACTTTTCTGCTTGCGATGCGATGAGGTTTTCAATGTTTAAAATACGAGGGATTTGGGTGGTTTTGCACGCCTTAGCGGACAGCAGATACATAAAAGTGATGCGAAATCTAAACTGCGCCTGCGCACAAGATCGATAGTGCTTTCTAATACTTTAACGTTGGAGGGTACAAAATCTCCCTAGTTTCTGCACCCTCGAACGTTGACGCAAACGACTGCACCTGATGTTCCGGCTGCACAAGAACACATGTAGCTCCCGGGATATAGAATGCACTTCGCTTACGGAACTGTCCTAAGTAATTTACGCGCCTGAAATCAATTTTCGCTCCAGGGCATTTATGAAGACTTCAGATCAATGGCAATTATAGCAAACTAATACAATGCTCACTGAGGCAGCTAAGTATGGAGCGTTGTTGCCCCTCGGTTCAAGGGCTTACATGCTAGAATACCTGCACATGAACATGTTTGCGTACTCCTAAATTTACAATTTCAGATTTTCACCAGAAAAAAGTTACATACTCCTTGAGGAAAAATAATCTAAAAAGTGACTTTTCAACACGCGTCAACTGTTCATGAGCCCTGGCTTGCTTAAATGAATTCCACGTCTTTAAAATTGTGACTTAGGGGCGTTCGTCCTTTCCTCTAACACACATCTAAGGCCTTGCGGCTATCCAAACATCTGGCTGGGGTGTAGGATCACTTGCCTGTTGAGCTTACGTCAGATTGTTGTTGATACTACACCCGCCAGCGAAATCACGGTACAAGATTTCCTTCTACAAAACTGAACTGCTGTTCTAATCTCGAATGTCTCTACCGATTTTATTTTACGTCAGAATTTTTTATGTGATATTGGCATTACCAGAAGTGCGACTTAAAAATTTCATATCTTCAAACAATTATTCCTCAAAAGAGTATATTCTGTCGGGAAAAAAAAAGTTTTGGTATGTTTATGTGAAATCACGTGTGTATAGTCATAGAAATCGAAATAACATGATAAACAATAGTTCTGGTCCTTATCAAGAGTTTACCGCTTTTCACCAATGTTTAATGTCACTGTTTGGTTGTTGTTGGTTTTATAACATTTGCGGTCACGGCCATAGAACACCTACTAAGCATACATTGGGCAGTCGGAACTCAATGTACTCTCACGGAAACGCACAAGTTCCGGTTCACTCCCGCTTAGCAACTGGCGTGCCGTTAACCGTACACAAGCGTCGGGCATTCTTCGCTACTCACCGCGAAAATCAGCGACCTGGAGATCATCGCGACTGCACCGTCGCGCCGGAGAAAGCAAAATGATTCTCGTGCGGCGGCGGCGGCCCCGCGCTCGCGCCTGGGCCTTGCGTAAGGAATTACACCACTCGAGGCGGGTATTGCTCAGGCCTCCCTACGCGCGAAGCACCGGCGCGCACGTAGGCACGGAGCCGACTGGGGCGCTCGCAGTCCCGCTCTGGCGCGGGCTCTTTGTCACGCGCCGCCGCCGCCGCTCGCCAGCGCTGCCCGCGCGCACTCCGGAGCCCTTTGCCCTCCACCGACTCTCGGTCTCTACTCGACCAGCCCCTCTTTCATGTCCGTAAAGTTAGCGTACCCATTTATCACGATATTGAAAAATTGTATCCCATAATTTTGTTCTAATTAAAGACTAATTTATACCCAAATTTAAAAAT
>BOPP01000159.1:100470-112889 GCA_017312745.1 Gryllus bimaculatus | reverse complement strand
CGAGAAATTGAAGGGTGCAAACCAGACTGCAATCAGACGTATAGTTTAGGAGATAGACGAGAAACAAAAAAAATGCTAGATTGATCAAGATTAAAAAATTCCCTCATTACGTGACTTATTTGGAAAAAAATAATTTTATCGTTTCGTTTTGATTTTCTGTGTACTGTTAGAACACTTTACGGGAAATTGAAAGGTTCAACCCAGACTGCAATCAGACGAATAGTTTAGGAGATAGACGAGAAACAAAATAAATGCTAGATTGATCAAGTTTAAAATATTCCCCCATTACGTGACAAATTTGGAAAATATTAATTTTATCGTTCCGTTTTGATTTTCTGTGTACTGTTAAAATACTTTACGAGAAATTGAAGGGTGCAAACCAGACTGCAATCAGAAGAATAGTTTAGGAGATAGACGAGAAACAAAATAAATGCTAGATTGATCATGTTTAAAATATTCCCCCATTACGTGACAAATTTGGAAAAATATTAATATTATCGCTTCTGCTTGATTTTTTCTGTGTACAGGTAGAACACTTAACGTGAAAGTCAAAGATGAAAACCAGACTGAATCAGACGAATAGTTTAGGAGGTATACCAGAAACAAAACAAATGCTAGATTGATCAAGTTTAAAATACTCCCCCATTACGTGACAAATTTGGAAAAATAATAATTTTATCGCTTCTTTTCAATTTTGTGTGTATTGGTAGAACACTTTACTAGAAAGGTGCAAACCAGACTGCAATCAGACGAATAGTTAAGAGATAGACGAGAAACAAAATAAATGCTAGATTGATCAAGTTTAAAATACTCCCCCATTACGGTACAAATTTTCGAAAAATAAAAATTTTATCGCTTCTTTTCGATTTTCTGTGTATTGTTAGAACACTTTACGAGAAATAGAAAGGTGCAAACCAGACTGCAATCAGACGAATAGTTTAGGAGATTGACGAGAAACAATATAAATGCAAGATTGATCAAGTTTAAAATACCCCCCATTACGTGACAAATTCGGAAAAATATTAATTTTATCGCGTCGTTTTGATTTTCTGTGTACTGGTAGAACACGTTACGAGAAATTGAAAAATGAAAACCAGACTGTAATCAGACGAATAGTTTAGGAGATATACGAGAAACAAAATAAATGCTAGATTGAACAAGATTAAAATACCCCCCATTACGTGACAAATTTGGGAAAATATTAATATTATCGCTTCGTTTTGATTTTCTGTGTACTGTTAAAACACTTTACGAGAAATTGAAGAGTGCAAACCAGACTACAATCAGACGATAGATAGACGAGAATAGTTTAGGAGATAGACGATGAACAAAATAAATGCTAGATTGATAAAGTTTAAAATCCCCTTCCATTACGTGACAAATTTGGAAAAATATTAATTTTATCGCTTCTGCTTGATTTTCTGTGTACAGGTAAAACACTTTACGAGAAATTGAAAGGTGCAAAACAGATCTCATTCAGACGAATAGTTAAAGAGATAGACGAGGAACAAAATCTATCCTAGATTGATCAAGTTTAAAATACTTCCCCCTATTACGTGACAAATTTGAAAAAAATTTAATTTTATCGCTTCTGCTTGATTTTCTGTGTACAGGTAGAACACTGCGAGAAAGTCAAAGATGACAACCAGACTGCAACCAGACGAATAGTTTAAGAGATAGACGAGAAACAAAATAAATGCTAGATTGATCAAGTATAAATACCCCCTCATGACGTGACAATTTTGGATAAATAATAATTATAGCGCTTCGTTTTAATTTTCTGTGTACAGGTAGAACACTTTACGAGAAATTGAAAGGTGCAACCCAGACTGCAATCAGACGAATAGTTTAGGAGATAGACGAGGAACAATATCTATCCTAGATTGATCAAGTTTAATATACACCCCCCTTCTACGTGACAAATTTGAAAAAAAATTCAATTTTATCGCTTCTGCTTGATTTTCTGTGTACAGGTAGAACACTGCGAGAAAGTCAAAGATGACAACCAGACTGCAACCAGACGAATAGTTTAAGAGATAGACGAGAAACAAAATAAATGCTAGATTGATTACGTTTAAAATACCCTTCCATTACGTTTCAAATTTGGAAAAATATTAATTTTATCGCTTCTTTTTGATTTTCTGTGTACAGGTAGAACACTTCGCGAGAAAGTCAAAGATGAAAACCAGATCGTAATCAGACGAATAGTTTAGGAGATAGACGAGAAACAAAATAAATGCTTAATTGACAAGTTTAAAATATTCCTCCATTATGTGACAAATTTGGAAAAATATTAATTTTATCAATTCTGCTTGATTTTCTGTGTACTGGTAGAACACTTTACGAGAAATAGAATGGTGCTAATGAAGTCTGCAATCAGACGAATAGTTTAGGAGGTAGACGAGAAACAAAATAAATGCTAGATTGATCAAGTTTAAAATACATCCCCAAAAGGTGACAAATTTGGGAAAATATTAATTTTTTTGCTTCTTTTTGATTTTCTGTGTACTGGTAGAACACATTACGAGAAATTTAAAGGTGCAACACAGACTGCAATCAGACGAATAGTTTAGGAGATAGGCGAGGAACAAAATAAATGCTAGATTGATCAAGTTTAAAATATCCCTCTATTACGTGACAAATTTGGAAAAATATTAATTTTATCGCTTCTTTTTGATTTACTGTGTACAGGTAGAACACTTCGCGAGAAAGTCAAAGATGAAAACCACACTGCAATAAGACGAATAGTTTAGGAGATAGACGAGAAACGATATAAATGCTAGATTAATCAAGTTTAAAATATTCCCTTATTACGTGACAAATTTGGAAAAATATTAATTTTATTGCTTCGTTTTAATTTTTTGTGTACTGTTAGAACACTTTACGAGAAATTGAAGAGTGTAAACCAGACTACAATCAGACGAATAGTTTAGGAGATAGACGAGAAACAAAATAAATGCTAGATTGATCAAGTTTAAAATACCCCCCCCCATTACGTTACAAAATTGGAAAATTATTAATATTATCGCTTCTCCTTCATTTTTTGTGTACAGGTACAACACTTCACGAGAAAGTCAAAGATGAAAACCAGATTGAATCAGGCGAATAGTTTAGGAGATAGACGAGAAACAAAATAAATGCTAGATTGATCAAGTTTAAAATACCCCCCATTACGTGACAAATTTGGAAAAATATTAATATTATCGCTTCGTTTTGAGTTTCTGTGTACTGGTAGAACACTTTACGGGAAATTGAAAGGTGCAACCCAGACTGCAATCAGACGAATAGTTTAGGAGATAGACGAGGAACAAAATAAATTCTAGATTGATGAAGTTCAAAATACTCTTCCATTACGTGACAAATTTGGAAAAGTATTAATTTTATCGCCTCTTTTTGATTTTCTGTGTACTGTTAGAATACTTTACGAGAAATTAAAAGGTGCAAACCAGACTGCAATCAGACGAATAGTTTAGGAGATAGACGAGAAACAATATAAATGCTACATTGATCAAGTTTAAAATACCCCCCATTACGTGACAAATTTCAGGGGGTTGGTTTGAAAATTCGTGAATTAGTACAAGTGAAAAGAAATTGAATAGTGAAAACCAGAATCCGGTCAGATTAATAGTTTCGGAGTTACGTGCGCTTGAAATAATTACAAATTTATAAATGAATATTTTTAAGTGTTTTGCAGAGGAATAAAATATACATTTTAAAATAGTACATGAAAAAAAGAATTTTTGGATTACGTATATTCGGAATAACAATTGATTATGTTTTGTGAAGTATTCCTAATTCCAAAATTTAATACATGCATAAGAACACAAAATAATCTATTTTCAGGCAAATGAATAGTTTGATATGAGTAATTTGGGGACTGTTTTTATTTTTACCAAGATTAGCGAGACAAATTTATCTTATGTGACACGTTTTAAAATAAAATCTTTATGTCGATCATTTTACGTATGAATAAATGTAATAAAAAATTAGTTTACCCACTTTAATTATCGTAACTCTGGAGGCTCTCTGACATTTAATTCAAACCTACGCTCACACATGTTTGCGGTAGAAATTTGTGGAGACATAAGTAATAAGATCGTATGATTAGATTTACTGGGTAGTAAATATTCAACACATTTTGCAGCTTCACTTTCAATATTTTAAGAACTTACTTCCATTTTCTTACAATAGACAGAGATTTTCTACTCAAATGAGGTCTCTAATGATCCGCCGAAATCAATATAATAACATTCATTATTATGCTTACATGTAGAAGTGCATAAGTTCAAAAAATTGGAAAGGCGTTCGGATAAGATAAAATATTATATATTAATGTACACAATATTGTACACATTCGCATTAACGCGCTGGTACATAATTACTAACTTGCACTTACGTTCAATTAATCCATTAATGCTGCTAGAATTTTAACTTGATAGTGTATAAAATGCGTTTGAGGTTTCGTTTTATTGTCGGAGAAATCACTATTTTACGGGTGCATTTCAGAAGCTGAAGTACTAAAAGGTTGTTCATTCATTTTTGACTTGAATTTTTTACGTTATTTTAATCTAAATTAAATACATTTTCAACAGCTTCTCAAAGAACATGACATATGACCAAAAAAATTAACATTTTAACTGGAGAGAAACTGGAAACAATTTGTAAAAATAAGAGAATTTGGAATATCGGATTATTAAAAGCTTTATCCTAAGTAACTGTAGAGAGTGACCTGGAAATTGTTTGTACATTTATGTGTGTAATTAGATATGTATTTCATTTTTCCAAAAGTAAAAATTTTCTAAAAGTTTTTGTAAAAGAAAAAAAATAGAAAATATGTAAAATAAAAATTCATTATAGCGTTTAAAATTCCTCCCAAAAGCATTTTTCTAGCAAAGTACGTCGACGATCAGATCTTCACCAGACTTCGAAGCTTTAAAAAGAAAGTTGTACATGATGAAGTAATTTAGATTAGTTTTCACCACAGATGAGAGTTTTATTCCATATATAAAATACGTTCGTTGATGTTTTCGAGGAACCGGTGCTCAAGAGAATTGTGTTACCGTGCAGCTGTGGATCCCATGTTCAACCCGTTCTGAGTTCTGATTCACAATAAAATATTATGCCAGTAATAATTTTAATATTAAAACAATGTAGGCTTTCATGGCTGGATGGATGATTAAAAATACCGTTCGGGAAACGTTTGGGCACAGAATTTCCGATAAATCACTGCTATCCAGCCCGGAAGATATTTTTAATAATTTTAATATTGTTGTAACAATAAATACTTAAAACTGCAATAGCATCAAACACAAAAATGCGTTCTTTTTTGCTTTTACATCAATGACAAATTTGCATTAGAACTTCCAATGACAGAAATTTGCACACCAAACAAATATTCTGAAAGATGTATATCAGTTCACCATTTTTGAAAACAAAGTTTTGTGCGAAAAAGGATGTCGTAACTGTTCCCACGTTCGATCGAACATCTATTCTAACCGATGCTTCTAACGGTCAATTGAAGAGCTGTGAAAAAAACAAGTCTTTCGCGAAATTGCAAAAAATCTCAGTATGAACAAAAGCGTGGTTTATGATATAATCAAGCGATTTAAAACAGAAGATAGGTTTGAGTCTGTCCGCTAAAGTGGACGACCCCATAAGCTTCAACAAGATGAAAAAGACTCCCAAATTATATGCCCCGAAGATTGCTGCAGAGATGGGAAAAGACCTGGGAAGGATGTGGACATTGAAACCGATCGAGTGATTTCTACTAACAGCAGAATTGATATTGTGTATGAATGTTTTTTTCATTTCGAAGGATTATGTTTTCTTTAATTTTTTTGTTATTTAATAATTTTTAATATGCAGATTAAACATGTATGTTGTTTAAAAGTATAAAATATGCACATTTTAATAATTACAAAATTACGATAAGTTTCATGGTTTCTTCTAAATAAAAGTAAATATGGTAGAATCTTACGTGTACGAATATTTTTGAGTGAGAACATGTAAAAATCTTGTAAACTCTAACAAAAATTCTTATTAATAGTGAGACCAAAAACGACTATATATATATTGAATATACATAGTGAATGAATAGAATACGTGCAGTGGCATCCTCTTACATTAAAGAAATCAAATCAATTCATATATAAAACAATTATTACTAGTCTATTGGTATCTATGCACTAATCACGATTCACGACCCAATTGATCTTTTCATCAGGTGTTCTGTAATACAATCAGTTTTAAACAATTATGATTTTCTCATCGTAAAAATTAAAATTTGGGTAACGTTATAAACAAAGCAAGAATTAAGTATAGAATTACAACTGAAATTTTGAATACATCAAAGAAAAAACAAGAACTGTGCTTTCAACAAAATCTCTAATGGTGTAAATTTATCCAGGTATTTTATATAACCAGGTAACTTGTTCCTGTACAAATATGTATTTACAAATAAATCGGTTCCCTTGTTATAACCTTTTAGAAAACGATTAAGCTGAACAAATCTGCAATGAAACTATACTCGCACGAGAGGAATGAATTTCTTACTTGCGTTGCTTAGTCGCACTAAACCAGGCGGTGGGGTAAAAGGGAGAGAAGCGAGTTCACGTAATCACAGTGATTAGTTTGTTTCCCACCAAGATAAGGGCATTATTCTTCCGGCAGCAGAGATAGTCGAAAATTCCCAAGCGTGAAATGTTGAAGCTGTTTCTAATAGACTGACGCTAGCGGAGCCCGGCAGACGTCCTGCCCTCCATCATCCCCCGCCCTCTTGCTCCTTCCATCTCTTTCTTTCTCCATCGTCTCTCTCTGTGTCTTTCTCCCTCTCTCACGCCGCGTGTCCTGTCGTCTTCGGTCTCGCCCTGCATCACTCGGCAACGTCCAGCAACAATGAAGCTAAGATGGAGCACAGCTTGAGTGGAAATTGAATGAAAATTAAGCGTCATCTTCTGCTGCAGCGCCATTTAGAAGAGATACAACAAAATTAACAGCACAAAAACATTCTGCATGAACAAAGACATGGATGTGCCATCTTTGAAGGAGATCGGGGTCATGATTCACCCGCACCGCTTCTGGCCTCTGGCGAAATGTATTAGGAACCTGTCTCTTAGCGGCAGGCGAAAAATAATGATCGTTTCTTTTTTATCCCGCAATGTCTCCAACTTCGCTTAACCTCCGTGACTTGACGGAGCGCAGTTGCGGAATCGCCTAGCGACGCTGGGTCGCACGACAGGTCGTGCAAGAAGGCTTGTATGAAGGTTTCTTGTGCTCTTCGGCTGGAGCCAAAGCAAAAAGCTGACGATGCTACTAATAGCAAACCTTTAAAAACTAATAGTTGCCCGCCACCGTAATTCCTTTTCGATAGGACCGTTTTGATAAACGCCGTCGAATCTCAGAAGACCAGACTGTGATTTATAAGGAAGGCACGCCACGGAAACGGGAGATGTGGGCACCTGGGGCAGCACTGGGGAGATGAACACGGTAGAGTTGGCGGTAGCAGGCACAGCGTATCTCAAAGGCCCCGTAAATACAATGCCATCCTTTACGATGATGTTAGAGTGACTTGACACAGAGGTCCATTTCCGTCAGGAGTACTGGCTGTCTCCGGCCCTTTGAATTTCTGCAGGGCGGATGGCATTAGTGCGTGCGCATGGGATGAGATATTTCTTACACCGCGGCATAGTCATTGTTGGAGTTCTCTTTATTTTATGAAATCAGATAATAAAGAAAGTTCTGCTAACAAAAGGACCGGCGAATTGAGAGGACCGTAGCTCCAGATTCGCAAATTCTGCTTCATTTCTTTCCTCCTTCATGTTGATTATGATTGCCGAATTTTCTCGAATCTAAGGCTCTTGTCACCTAATTCTCAATGAAAATAAATACCCCACGCTAAAGAGAAAGATGACTAATATCTGTAGTACAGTGGTATTGAACATAAACATTCCAACAATGCATCAAAGTTGCGTATTGTGAGCTAATTTCCCAAAATTCATTTGGTTTCTAATCAATAACATTTATATTATTTTTAGATACTTAAGATGCTAAAATCTTGAAATAGTCATCATGAGAAATGATCTCCACATTTTTGAGAAAGTAAAAATCTATTTTTTGTATTAAACTTATAATTTAAGATTTTCAATAGAATTTAAAATTATAATTTTAATTTTGCTCTCTGTAAATCGTTACCACGTACCGATCCAATTCTCTCTTATGGGTTCTTAATATCGTTTCAAATCTTAATTTTTAAAGCAATTACACTTTTGAACCCCCAACACTTTGAAAACTAGTAATGTTTGATCTAGAGAAATGAATAAAGAGAGATGTTTAAAATAATTTGCCATGTAGAGGCAGTAGGTAGTAAGCATCCCACTAATGATTTTTGATTCTGGAAGAAGCAACTTTACGATCACGCAGTTTACATCATGTAAAAAATGAATTCTGAAGCTTGCTTAGGCACAACTACTCCCCATAATTTGAACTCTCAGACTCACTTTCCTTCAGCTCAGCCTTAGTATTCAAGTTAATCATTGCTTCAATAATTTGTGTGCGTCTCATAAATTCGAAAGAAAGTTATCTGACGGGTAAGGAACATTTTTTAATTCTCAATTTTTAATTCTTATTTTCTTCAGAAATTTTGGTTCCCGAACTAAACTTAACGTTCCGTTCTATTTGTCTTTGGCAAGTTGTTTTTCAAACATCAAACATGTGGTTTTGAATCATCGATGCGTGATACAACGTAAAAGTGTAACAAACAGAAAACAGTTATTGTTATTATAAGGTGGTTCTCTTTTTTGAGGCAAGAGTTTTGAGTGTTGATTAACACAAACTATCTCAATTTCAAACACGACACTATTTCTAATGTTTTACATGTGAAATCTTGTGTCTCTAATGTTTATGTGAAATCTTCAAACAATTTAATACATTTTACCAATTGTTTATTATAAATGCACCGAAAAAATATTTTTATCTATTTCAGTATTATCTTTATCAGTAGTTATTTAGGAAAAATTTTGTAGTACACTTTTTCTGTCTGAGATTTCTTGACTCCACCTCTATTGACTCGTTCCAGCCTTGTTAACGAGATCGGCAAGATCCCTTCCTACATTTCCTTTTGTGGGTCGCGTCACAGACATTACTGCATAGCAGAGGCCGACCATAACACAAGCTCACCATCCTTTCACCGTCTTGGTTGTTGCTACACCTCGTTCAGACATTCTGCGCTTTCACAAAACTGCGCCCTCACAGAGAAAGGATTTTTCCCCCCAAATTTATCGGTTGATAGTCATAAACGTATGACGTATTGGTAAAATCTACATAAAAGATCGTTGTGGAAATAACTATCCAAAATGTTTTTCCCTAATACAAATAACATCAGATAGTTGTTATTTGCATTTATAACAAATATTGATAACTGGCTTAAGTTCGTAACTGACATAAGCTGTAACAAACAGAAAGCTGATAAGTTTTAAGCGTGCTAACCCTCGACAACTACTCCCTAAAATATCTACAAAATACCGAAAACGTAATTATTTTCCAGAATTATTTTGCGGCTTGAAAACTACATTTCACAATCTAGCAAAATCCATGGACGGAATCCATAATGCGCATCAATTTGCAAAGAAACGTAAAAATATTGCGCTGTCATAGCCGCTGGCATTTAGGGTAGATGCTAACTGAGGTGCTAGTTCCACCGTTTACGTTGTCTTTCTCTTTAGATGGTTTGCCAATTCTCGTTTGGGATTCGGTTTCTATAGACAACTGCAATATTTATTTACACATTTATGGTCTCTGGTGAACCGAGCTCTTTCAGCAATAGCTCTCGTGGGCCTGTCATACTCTCTTTTTGTTTCACCACTTGGCTATTTTCCTCGTTGACGATTCCTTCAATGTAATAGCTGGATATTAACTTTCTTTGGCTACTCAATCCAAGCACGCTAACTTTTCCTTTACAGTTCTTTTCAGCTGAAGAATAACACTATAATTATGCAGGGAGGAAACAACGAAAGTTGTAAATTGAGCTCTTAAGACAATTATATTAATTATTTGTCAAATAAACACCTTAGATATTCCGAATGTCAGAGCCACAATAAGCACTCGAAAGTTGGTTTGGAAATAGCAGTTAGCGTAACAAAGGTGCGAAACATGGGATTCACTCTCGATTCGAGTCCCTCGCTACGCGCGGACGACAAAGAGACGAGCGCGGGAAGACCTCGCGCCGTGAGCGAAAAGCAATTCGTCAAGAAAAACAATATTAATGAAGTATCAAATAACTAAAAATGCCTTACTTGTACAAAAGTAAATAGATTCCAGTCAGTGTCAGTAACACTATTGTTTGTAGAAGAGGAAACAAAGACATCGTGAAAACCAAAGACAATTGCCAATAGGTACAGATGTTTTCTTTGCTTCGCGATGTTTCAAACACTGAAAACAAGCTCTTTCGCACATGGAAAACAAGCACGAGAAACCGCGTTTCGCGCACAGCGTGTTAAAAAATACTTTCTAGTCAAAAATGTGCATTTCAGATGCCATCCTGCCCTGCCATCTGTTGCCGCCCAAATTACATTTTCCCTATTTGTCAGTTTGTCGGTCCCTTAATGGTAGAACACCAAGAATATTACAGAAGAGGAAAACATGATCCTATATTCAAAATTTTCGTCGAAAATATTGGAAATTGGCGCAGGTGTCATTTTCGTTGAACACTCTGAATATCGAAAACAGAAAAAGTTAAAAATAATGTATGGAAGTAAATGCTGTTGTAGCATCCCTAGTTCGGTTTCATAATTCGGTTCAATAATTTACTATACGTAGGAAGAAAATGTACCTACCTTTTCGTTTCCAGGACCCACAAATATGAGTCGAAAAATCGTCGATTTACTATACTACGTAAACAAGTCGTAAGGTGAGAAAGTAACAATAAGGGATGCAAGAAACATTCACTGACATACATCTTTCAGACAGCGGCTGAATTCGACCTAGCTGACTAGCTAGTGTGGAAAATCCCGCCACCTTCGGAGCAGGGCGCCATATGCTAACAGCTTAAGAGAAAATGGTGCTACCTTCATCAAGTCGCACTCAAAAATAGGGAATATTATGCTCCCCTCCTCGAAGGAGGGATGCATGATCCTGAATGTCGGACGAATATTGTCAACCTTTGCTTAGACGTCTCCATTCGCGACCTAGAACTCTTGTCACAGCTAAAAAATAAATACACTTAATTTGTTAATCAACTTTGAACCCACAAAAATCTTAAGTTCTATTATCTCGTTTTCTTCGGATGACAAAAGTTCATTACAATTTTCATTCATCATTCATTTAGTCGCGGCTGTGAATACACTTCTTAGAATGTGTTTCTACTTATTATTATTATTATTATTATTATTATTATCATTATCATCATCATTATTATTATAGATATGTTCTAAAAACTTGTTGAGAATTCTCGGCCACTACTGACTGCTTCAGAACTCGATCGACCATTGACCCTTGTACAAAACTTGTATAATTTATTTTTTCCGACTTTTGTCCACAGCGTGAATAGTGCGATCTAATCTATTTTTTCTTGATACATTTTTAATTTTCGATAAACGTGTTTCGAAACTGTTAAGAGTCACAGAATGCTTCTTCAAAACAATCCTAGAATGCTTGGTTGTGACTCAGACCCTCGAAGCCATGATCATTTCCTAAGTTCTTTTCCATGTATACCTCAAAATGAACCCCAGAATAGGGAATGATTCCCATGATACATCGATATTCTGATATATCATCGAAACGTTTTCGATGTATACGAAAACTTTGACAAAAAACATCGATGTTTTAAATGCGAAAAAATAGATGGTATTTTCACAATATCTTTCCATTTTACTTAAGAGTCCTTAAATCAAATACCGATTTAGTATAGTTTATTCTTTGGTCACGCATAAGTGATATGTTAATAATAATGTTTATAGAATGTAAAAAAAGGAAATAAAAAATAAAGCACTTCATGTTTTGCTATTATTTTATTTATTCACTTTCATTCATAAATCATCGAAATAACACTTCAGTGTCAAATACATCCATATAAAAGCATTCTCTTAAGCACTGTCACCTAATTTCCTAATCAATATTTTATACAGACAAGGTTCAAAGTGTAGTTTAACGACTATTCCACGTACAAAATAATCGAAAAAGGTAAAAGTTAAAAAAAAAAAAAAACATCTTGTGCATCTGCCAATAGATTGCAGTCGATTGCCCCCCACTAGGGGTTGCACAAACTCCCTAATGTTTAAAAAACATGGACGTGTAAGAAATCGGTCAGCGGGCGGCGTAGTGGAGGCGCAGGCCGTCGGCGGGGCCCAGGGCGCCCAGCTGCACGAGCGCGGCGCGCGACCGCCCGCGGCCCAGCTCGGCGACCAGCGCCTCGCCCCGCCGCCCGA
>BOPP01000159.1:39849-100454 GCA_017312745.1 Gryllus bimaculatus | reverse complement strand
GCCCCCGCCGCCGCTGCCGCCCCCGCGCACAGCAGCAGCAGCAGCACCACCACCACCACCACCGACTGCAACACGCGGCACAATTAAAGCCTGGGAATCACAAAATTAACTTCGGGGCAAAGGGGTAGCTGATTGCCCTAATTGGAAACTTTGTGACGCTGGGCAAGAGGTAAATCAAAAGTAGACATTTTTTGATAATTTATTTATTAATATTTGAAGGAGTTCAATAGGAATTTCTCTCTGTGATTATTTCTAGCAAATCATAAAATATTTAATTACAATAGCACGTAACATTGATAACAGATGCTTAATATTATACCTTCTATTCTACTAACACTTCTGGCATCACTGGAAACAGTTGAGCGATTTAACTCACAATTACGCGAAAACTACTGACACATTGAAATAAATGCAAATGAATTGTTCAAGGTCTAATGGAAGGCATTAAAAAAAGAAATTTTTAACTTCAAAATAAGAGGGGGGCAGGTTCGAAAAAAAATTCCACCCGGATAACTCAAAATCACACAATTACTGATTGTTACTATTCCAGCTCACCCACCTATGCCCAAACTTGCCACCTTCAATAGCAGCACGCATGAGCCGTAAGCGTGTTATCAAGATTTTGCTCGTGAAGCGAGCTTAAAATCTAGGGAGCAGGATCTTCAGGGCGCGAGAAAGGTTTGAACCCTCGACACAATAAAATTACAAAGATTGCACACAAACGAGCGTATAATTTACCCATAAACTTTTAGTAGCATAATTTCATGACAAAAACAAAAAAAAATATAGAATCACACCTTTACAAAGAATGAGCAGAACACAAATGGAAACCTTTACAACACACACACACACACACACACATATGAATGAACACATATAATTTACACCAAAATTGAGACTCTGAAATGATTACCCTAATCTACACTGGGAATTCCCTTGGAGAATTAAATATCTCTAAATCTATGCTATTCTGTTTACATTGCACACGAAACCAAAATGTCAATTTACAATCTCCTGCTTCAAAATATTACATGCAAAGAAAAAAAATGTGTGCAAGTGCACTACTCTCATTTACAATTTAACTGTGGCTGAAAATAACAGAATAATAAATGTCCTAAGTATAATATTTTATGCAGGCAATAGTGCGTCAAAATGTCTCCTACTACGATACTGCAATTTGTTGCCACCCGTGTCCTCAATTTCTTAACACTTTCCTATACTAATTTTTCCCTGCCGACGTGAACTTGACCTAATTTCGCGTCCTAACCGTTACCTCATGGAATTCCCACTTTTGGCCTTGATGGTCGCGCGCTGGTCTCTGCGTCGACGTCGCTCGGTTCCAGCTTCTGCGTCGTCAAGAAACGGAATTCGCCTCTGCCGTCTACGCTGTCTTCTTGCGTCCTCTTCCGTTCTTCTTCCTAGTCGATCCGTCTTCTTCCTCGTGCGCCTGGGTCTTCGGCCTCTTCTTCCTCCTCGTCTGCTACCGGCGACTACGCCCACATTGCGAAAATGTCCCTTGCACTTCGCCGAATACTCGTGCAAGTTCCTCGCTCGTTGCTACTTCTACTTTGCTAAACCAGAACTTTAATGCTTCTCTCACAACGGGTAACTTTTACTTCCCGTGTCGTTAATTGAAGGAATACTTTACTGTATCTGCACTATCTCACGGACGACTGACTAGAACGTCTGTTCGACGCCGAATACTCCTACCTAGTAATCGTTGCAGCGGCAAACAATATCTAAACTAATGTTAACGAAAGTGTTGGCTCGGCGAGCGGTGATCAAAGTGCTGCCGGCTCGGTGATCGGGAACCCAAAGAGAAGAGCTGCTTACTCGACGAGTGGTGGCAAGAGAAAAAAGCTCCCGCTTGCGGGTTCGCGTATATATCGCCCAACGCCTGGGGAAATTTTTCAGTGGTGGGGTTCCTTCCCCTCTCTCAACCCTCCACAAGGAAAACGTTGCTCGCTAGTTCGCTACCGTCTAGTACGGGCAACGGATACCAGGCCGCGCGTTTAAGAACCTCTGCTTTCCGCGCCTGCTATTCTCGCTGCCTGTGGGTGTTCACATATACGAGACGGTGGCGTTATGGGGTTGCACAATCCCATAACGGCACAAATATGTATATATATTCATGATTCTAAGAGTAGAAAATGTTAGAAAAAAATATTTTTTGGGAAGTTTTGAAATTTCAAAAGATTTAATAACAATCGGGCACATGACTTATTATTCGAGCAAACAATTTTAAAAAATCTGGAGGTTAAAAAAATCTATTGTTTACATATTTCTTCAAAATTATAATCTAAAATTTTTCTGAAAATATTCGTTTTGTGAATAAAATTGTTTAATAATATTATTATTATTATTAATAAATGTCTTTATTTCTGGTGAGGCGTAGTACATAAGGCCTGCTCTTCCGCCTAACCACTTAAATATTTCCATTTACATAAATACAATTGTGACGTTCGGGCGGAAACAATGGTAATTGACATTTCGCGTTAATTACGAAGGTGCAATGATCTTATTAATGAACGGAAATGCGCTGCACCTAGATAATGAAACAAAGTATGGATGTATTTTCAGTATCAATTTTCTGGAATCTAAGCTAAACATGATATAAAGAGAGACCATGTTTCTTACATTCAATAAGGGCGTGGTAATTTAGTTCTAAAGTGACCCACAAAAAGTATGAATTTTTGCAGTTTTCGATAATATAGATTTTGTATTGATAGTTTGACCTGCGCCATTGTTACAAACATACTTTGCTATATTCGAGAAAACAATTGGACCCGTATTTTAGAAAATTTTAGAAGACTACAGGGGTTCTCTCTGTAGTGATCTGTAAAACTTAAATGATATCAGTAAAACTTAGATATAAATACAAAACTTCTTCCTGTTTGTCAGTATATTTCTTGTATTAATAAATCGTGTCCAATGTTTTTAACATATTTTCGTAACCTGATTAGTTACATTTTCAGGTTACTAAAATGATGGGAATACAGAAATCAATAAAATATTTCAATGTCTCTTAAGTTAAAGTTAATACATTTACAAGTTAACTCAGTTTAAAAGTTATTTCAAATGTATATTAAGTAAAAGTTAATAACAAAGAGTAAACATATCTTCTACCCAAGAATCAAATGTTCATCAACCCTTTTTTAACTTCAGAATACTAAGTATGAAACAAAATAAATTCAATGAGACACTCACCTAAATGAGAGAACTATGGTCCCGTATATTTTTTTCCAAAATTATTTCAAAACTTCAGGCCCTAGGTTTCACCCCTCCCCAGCGGGGTTTCGCCAGAACTGAGATAAGCACTAAGCTCTCGACGTGTGCTAGTGCACTGTACGTGAGCGTAGGTGAAAGGAGCGAGGATAGGAAGAGGAAGGAAAGATCGCGTGCGCACTATGACTCGTTTGTTAGGGTACTGCTGCAGCAATTGCCTGGTGTTGATACGAGAACACGTGGAAAGTGGATTAGATCAGCCGGACGATAGAATTCTATCCAGCGTCTGAATTTGATCTGGGTGTCTAGCTAGAAAATCCTGCCACCGTCGGGACTCGAAAGAAGGACCTCCCAGTCAGAGGCACTGCAGTGCCTCGGATGTCAGTTGTTGCCCTGAACTACTTCAGTCGGTACTATAAGATCGTATTGAGCAGCCCAAATTCTTGTTGTGTTATGTCAGGTGCAGTAATACAGCGACAAGAAACCGATAAAAGGAAGTGGAAGGTGGAATAAGCAACACGGCGGTAGCCATGGCGACACCGATCGCACAGCGCCTGCTCTCTGATATTTTTAGGACAGCGGTATTTGCTTTTCCAAGATGCCAGACCTAGCAGCTCCGTTTCTTCTACCGAGAAGACAGGCATGTGTTGCTACATTTGCCACCATTTTCTTTACGTTGACTTTTCTGAAACTAAAATAATTTGTGACAATTGTTGACACTGATTCTTACTAAATTCTTTTTTAAATGAATAAAGTTGAAATTCCTTAGAAAAGTACGGAAAGGAAGAAAATATGTTCTTTTTGTCAGCCAATACAATGATGCAAGTTGATTTCACAAACATGTGAAATCAAGGTAAAGTGAACAAAAACTCCTCATCAAATTGACGTCTCAAATCCAGAAATATATTGTTGAGGTACTTGTTGTTTCTAATGCTCGACATCTAGAAACTGAATTAACGTAATTTATGGGTTAACTATAGGCATTTTTACAACACTTCTTTCTATTAAAAATGGCTCCATTTTTTAGAATTCTCTCTGTATGTATCTAAGAACGATATAAAAAGTGATTCTGGTGCCATTTTTGGTCAACTCTCTGTATTTAGAAAAATTACAAAAATTAAATATTGCAAAAGTACAAAATTGAATATATATATTTTTACTTTCCCGTATACGTACGTATATTAGAAGTAATATACCTAATAGAAAGTTAAGTTATGTAATTCTGCGAAAAATCAGTTTCGAGATTTCAACGGAAATACGCGTTTTGGGGGCCCCAGATACCGAAAAGGTGTTTTACCCAGATACCGAAAGGATTCCTCAGGACAGTGACACCTGACACCTGGGGAAGCCTGCGACGTGTCAGGCGAAACGTCGGCCTCTCAGCAAACTATGCTGCGTCTCACGGATAGCCGAGAATTTATGGAATCGAGCCGCGGAAGCTTACGTGTGCATCTGAAGAAAGCACTGTCCATCTGGCTCGAGTCAAAACTTTGAGATTTTGAAAAACATTCTTCAAAATTCAGGGGTACTTTACATGAAACTCCCGGACATTTTCAAAATTTTCTCAAAAACGGCTCCAATTTCTTTTCTTTAAATTTCTTGTTAGAATAAAGTAACACTTATAAACGGGGCATAGGTCCAAATTTCACGGTTAACTCTGAATTTTCGAAAATTTCAAAAGTATTATTTTTTTAGGAGTCTTCCTTCAAAACTACAAAATTAAAGATAGAGATTTTTTCTTCAAATATTTTTTTTCCATAGTGAGTCCTTTCGTTAAGGTCATTTTTATGAAAATGTTAATAGTCTTCGCGCAATATTGCGTGCAATATATGAAAATAAAAAAACATAACCAAGATTTTCTCAGAAACGCCTCCAAATTTTTTCTTTAAACGTTTTTTAGGGATAGTGCTAAATGTACTCTATAAGATGACATGAACGCCGCTTTGCTCTATTCTTTTGTTGTTTCAAAAACTATAAAAATGTATTTTTTTTACTTGTCTCTCATGTCGTTAGTATTTATATTAGCGACAAAGTGATTACATTATTGTATTTAGGGAGTACAAGTTCTTTAAATAATGTCGGTTAAAGTTTCTCGAAAACTCAACCGTTTTCTGCGAAAAGTAGCTCAAAATTCCGCATTTTCTAAAAAACGGCTCCAAATTTTTTCTGTAAACATTTCGAACGGATAGTTATAATTGCATTCTTTAATATGACGAAAAGTGAATTTCGGTGTAGTTTATTTTTTTTAAACTTACACAAATGAATTTTTTTAAAGATCTCTCAAACCATAGATATGCACACTTCTATGCCATTAAACAAACTGTCGTTTAAGCGCTACTGTAAATCCGAAGTTGAAGCTCTTTTTCACAGAAAATTTTTAGGTTTTTGAAAATGTAATTTGAAGTAATTTTAAGTACTTTAACTTTAAGTACTTAACAAATGTAATAGTGTTTACAAATAGCTGGAAATGTGCATATCAACGCCGTGAGATATCTTTTAAAAAATTTACATCTGTGTAATTTTTGAAAAAAAAGCAAAAAAGTACACCATCCACTTTTTTGTTATTAGGGCCCGGCAATGAATTTTTTTCTGCCGAAAATCTGCCTTTTTTCCACGTAGCATTACATAACGTTCCCTGTACTACGTGTATTACCCTGTATATATGTACGTATATGGGGAAGTAAAAAATGTTGTGCTTCAAGTCAATACATAAACAGATGAACTTGAGTAAGGAGATCATTGCAAGAAAGCAATACTATCATTACTTTTCTAACTTTTTTCGTACGCCTCTTTCTCTTTTGCGATATGAATGCAAGGGTAGTGTAAGTACAATTTTAATAAATTTTTATTTAAAACACACGAACTTCTATTTAAAATGCAGTGCTAATTCACAAATTCTCAGAGGGTTGCGGTTTCACTACTTAAGTTGCACGACGGGTCTCTTTGGAACTGACTGGAGGCCAAAGGCACTCGACGTGAGCTGTTGAGCAATAGAGTTCCACGAAATCGAAACGCTCAAGTGAAGACATTATTTTCAGAAGTAAAGACTGTTCAGTTATTCACGCATCGGATGTTTAGGAAAATGCCTTTTTTATAGCAATTAACAGATTTAAGACCTTTGATGTACGTGGTCGAATTATGAAAAATGAAACACTTTTATGAACTTTCCTTTTTAGTTTTTCGGCCCCCTTCGTAAGACGTGAAAGTATTGTAACCGTGTGTCAGAAAATGGCGAATTCTGGACAGAAGAAATCTTATTGTTCAAGAACTTCAAAAAAGGGAAAGATGCTCAGAAAATCGGACATATTGGTGCCCACGGAAGCCATTTTCTTAGTTGCCGATTCAAACGTGGCCTGAAAAAGCCAGGAAGGGGTCCTCGTTACTGTTCGCCACGAGGGTAAGTCTAGTCTTTTGAAAAGGGGATGAAAATGTGGTAAAATACCAACCAATATTTCCCTTGGCAGCCCAACGCCAATACCCTGCCAGTGGTGGTTGGAACCTCTGCGGCTATGCCAAAATCCGCAGTCAGTGTCCTCCAGACGTTGTAGATATCGCCTCTACGCGATCCACCATCTCGTTAGTTCTCGGGAGCTCTATTAAGCTGTACACTCAATTTGAAAATTACGATGGAGTAATTAACATTGCTGTTCGTCAGTGCAGAAAAATAACTTCTTAGGCCCCTGGGAAAGTGTAGGGAACCCAGAGAATCATAAAATGCCTAAGAATTACTTAGTTACCACGTCTTTAAGTGGGAGGTCTGTGCTATTTAATGTAGGATATGAAAAAAATGTGTCGTCAGAATTCATGTTTTGTGGGTCCTTTACATCGAAAAATCCATCGACTGCAAAAAGACTGACTATCCGTCTGCATTTGGTCAACGCTATCGCCTAAACCGTTCAGCCGATTTTCTCCAAAATTGTTATTTCCCGACTGATCTGAATGAGCTCGAGGCCATGCGAGTTAGAAAATGATGTTTTACATTTTGAGATTCTTTACATGAAGCCTCAAACACATTTTCAAAATGTTCTAAAAATAGTTCGAAATTCTTGAATTAAACTTTTTCTATGATTGCGTAAAGATGGCATGTGTGACATTTTTGTTACAATTACTCCTTTTTCAAAAAAATGCAATCCCTCTAATTTTTTCGACAACTTCCTACTACTACAATTTTGAAGACTGAGATTTGTCTTAATGAAATGTGTTCTTTAAAGACATTTTGAAATAAAGTCATATCCAATTTTTCGAAAATGGTTGTAGTTTTCGCGTAATTTTTTGGTGAAGTATAGGCAATGGTTAAAAAAATTATCCTCAAAACTGCTTAAATTTTTGTCTTCAAATTTTTTATCGTACGTACAAAGAATGTAAAAATTGGTGCCGCATCTATTTTAGGCAAACTCTCTGTATTTTCGACAATTGCGAAAGGTTAACGTTGCAAAAGTAATTTATTAGAGATAAAGATTTTTATTTTAAATGAAATGTGTTCTCAAAAATCATATCTCAAAACATGTCATGTATAATTAAAAACTAGTCGTTTTCTCTATTTTCTGCTAGTAATTTGAAGTTAATAAAAACATTTTCTCAAAAATCGTTCCTAATATTGTGTTAATTTGCTTCCATGGATGGAGCAAGGGGCGCTTAAAAGAAGGGCGCCGGTCTCATTTTCGTTGAACTCTATTAATTTTCCAAACTTGCAAATTGAGAAGTAATTCGAGAAAGTATGTGCTGTTGTAGCAACACTAGTTTTTATTTTGAAATAAGTGTCGACGTAAAAGTTTCTTTGTGCGAGCACCATTTCTGACGGCGATGTTTGTCGGCGTTTTGAATAGCGAGACGCGAATTTAAAAGTAATTTCTTTTTCCCGCTGCTGGACGCCTTTTTTGTAATACTAGCTCACAACACTATACTTTTAAAATATATAAGCACAAGGGACAGTGCGTATGTCTGTCACCTATAGACGCAGAAACTATTCGACCGATTTCGCTGAAATGTTTACTTTGTTCCTTTTAGTATCGGGAGTATTTAAAGAATGGTTTGAATTAAACCGTACATGTGTGGGCGTTGTTGATGACTCGCGTTTATGATGTTAAGAAGTGCTAGGCAATACCCCGCTCTGGCAAGTCTTACGCGCGTAGTGCCTGCGTATGTTGCCCCTGCAATTGTGAAACATTTGCCGGAATTTTAACGCCTGATATTACTTGAACGTTATATCGGACAAGTAAATGAAAATTTTCCAAGTCTGTATAGCTATAGGCTGTATAACAAGACATAGCATATCGAACGCATGCCCAAACTTAAGGGAGACCGTTTTAACAACAGGATACTTGATAACCGTGCCCAAACCACGGCATACTTCAAACCCTTACTCGCGAGAAAGTCATTCATCTATTAGAATTATTGCAGAACTAAGCCGAAAACGTGATTATCAATCACGGTACCAGTAGAGTGTGAAATGCAATACACTACAAAAGAGAAGCATTGCCAGATCCACTTGCTGTTTGTTTTTTAGTGACATTAAATCATTGTATTTTGTTGGGCAATTCGTAATGGAACGTTTGAGACTGCCATTACCTCTTTTGGGAATGCTTGACACAACATCAACCTCTTAGTGAACACCATTAATATGATTCTAACTACATTTTGCCTATCATTCCCTGCTGCACTTATACATATTTTTATATCACTTGCTCTTTGCCGACATCCTTCTTATTAACAAGAGATGGGTTTTCGATTTGTTCTGTCATACAGTGTGTTTAAATATTTAAAATCTTAAAGTTTCATATTGTGAATAATGTATTTACTCACAAAAATACGTACTTTGCCTACCGTAGCATGCATGATTCGCGTTGTCCTTTTCACAGTAATTCTTTCTCATGCAATCCAAGACGAATTCCACCTCTGCAACGGACTGATTTGCAATATTGCGTCAATATCCTCTACATTTATACATGGTATTCAACCCTATGTCTAAATGGTGTTGTAGTCCTCTAACTCAAGGAGGACTAGGAATACTTTCAAAACATTCTAACTTAGCCAATGCTTGCTGAAAGACATGTTGTATGCCACTGGGTAAGGAAGAAAAAACTACATGTTTGACAAAATCCAATTTTCGGCAAAAATGAATATAGTGTCCTATACCTCCGAGATTCAGATATAAAACTTAAATTTTAAAAACTCATCCTCTATAATAAATAATTTGATATCATTATGTTAAATATGAATTATTTTGTCCAATTTTTGACGGTTTTGTTCAACTATGAGAAAGAAGGGGCCATTTATTGATTGCTTCGGGGCCCTGGATCTTGAAGTCCGGCCCTGGATATGCAAGATATTGAATAAATGAAATGATATAAATGCAAAAGAAGTTACAATACGACATATAATTATAGCATTCAAATTAAACATAGTTGAGAATATGGTGCTACAATTTATTCTCCCAAAACATGGCGTTAAAGATCAACAGTTGACTAATTCAAATAAATATATTCGGAAAAATAAATTATTAGAACTGTGTGAAAATTGTCTTTATGTAAGTACGTACGTTTGAATGAAAAGGAGAAATAGATAAAGTCATCATTTGATTTTGAGGGAGCTCATTATAATAAAAAAGAGCCAACTAATTTAGGGACGAACAAAATTTCCCTGATTTGTATATTGGTATAGATAATAGTGTGTTAATATATTGTTGACTATGGAGTTGCCTAAAAAAGGAATTCTGCTCGAAAATATCCATCTGCACCAGACTTTAAAATCCAATGAAAAGATTGGCAAACCCACCGTTGAATCGCTCAGAATTCCTGATACCCTCAGGAATATGATCATATTTTCGGATGCCATGAGAAAGCCGAAAGCAGTTATTTTGGACTGCTTTAACTCACTGTGCATGATGAACAGGTGTAGCAGGACCGTAAATAAGATCTCCACATTCAAGGATATGATTAAAGATGTTAATTGTAGTCCGTAAAAATATGGTGGGGAAATAATGTACGAAGTAATGTATAAGATAATTTTTCCTTAATATGTTATTGACATAATCATTCACGGTGAATAATATTTCAATCGGCTTTGCAGGAATTTATCTGTTGGTGACATATAAATTCAGAATTAATACTGATTGGTTTGTTAATGTATTTGAGTATTAATTATTACAAATATTATCCGTACAATCAATTGTTACATCAATTATTTTTTTTATTTGCATTTATTAAGAAAGAGTTGTCAACGAACTACATGGTAATTAATTGTAAGTCGGGATGAATTAAGTTTTCACCCACAACGTCACTAAAATGAAAAGAATATAGCCGGCGAGAATCTTCAGCGAAGTCGCAAATGAGCGATTCCCTGGAAAGTCAGATGAATATGTTGTGAACAAAAGTGGTCCCAATGCTAATTCTTGTAGAGCTTGGTGTGCTGTGTACGTTTGAGAAGGTAACTCTTAAATCATTCATCTACTGCATATACCCAAACGAGTAATTTATCACGTAATTGACATTTGGAAACTACAGAATTAATGATAGAGATGTTTTAATTAACGACATTTTTTCTGCACATTTCTGACCTTTAAATATGACAATGTACAATTTTTTGAAAATAGATGAAGATTTCACTTAATTTCAAGTGAAACTATGACAAATTTAAATGTTTGTCGAACCTGTCTCCGGTCTTTGAAGGTAGAATATTCTTTGTCAGAGCAATATATTTCTTAACATTAGATCTTCAAATCGTTTCATGTAGTTTCTTCGAAATATGGACAGTTTTCTGTTGTTTTTCTGAGAGATTTGAAGAAACGTCAGTGTAAAGAAAGCACTGTTCGATTACGAGCAACTAGCTGAATGTAGCGTTCCGGACGCTGCAAACTTTTCCCGTTGCCATGTTTACAGGCATACTTCGCATTATCCGGAAAACACTTTTAAAGAAAGAATTTAAGGTGTTTTTTTTTATTTATTAATTTTTTTTTTAGAAAATCATGTTTTTAAAATTGCCTTTATTTTTCACGAAATCATGCAAAAACCACTAGTGTTTTGAAAACACGGGCATTATCTTACTTCAGGATCAATTTTTGAAGAATAGATTGTTAAAAAAAAACATTTTAAATATTTTTGTGTTATGAAGACTCCGAAAAAAATCGACTTAAAAAATTGTTTGCACTTTTCGAAAATTCAGAGAATTCTACGGCAATCGGAAATGAATCATTTTTATAAGAGTACTTTAAAAAAAATGTTAAACTTTTCAAAATGGCGTTGAAGTGTCATGTAACGTGTGCCTCAAAATCACATTATCTGTTTCAAAGTCAGGCGACCGAATCCCAGTCAGATGGATCGGGGAATATCAATTTTTATGTAAATTCTGCTTGGTTTAGCCGTTAGCCTAGTTCAGAAACGGACTAATGGACGGACTGTCAGTCGTTTTGGCGTAAACCATTTTTTTCGGAATCAAGGACCCTAACGTGGATTCTGACTACACTACGTATTACAGTTATTTACTACAAACTGGGGCAAGAATTTTGCACATTACATTTTGCTACCACGGATCGGCAATTAGAGTTTTTTGGCGAAAATTCACCGTTTTCCGGCGCATGATTACAGTATTTTCTTTTCTTCTGAAATAAAAATGTGTACCTCCAACATTGTTGTAGAAAGATGCCGAATAAATCTGCACTTTTGAATTGTATCCACAAAACATCGATTCTGACTACACAACGTGTTTGAGAAAGTAATTTACTTTATATAGGAACAATATTTATCCACTTGTCCGTAACCACGAAGCTATTTACGAACGAATTTGAAATTGCCTTCACGTTTTATTCTTTGAATTAATAGAGCAGTCCTTCCACAATACCAATTCTACTGGAAAATCGCAATTTTTGCTGCAGCATTACAAAATTTTCTCTTCACTACGTAAGTAATGTGCGGTGAAGTAAAAGTGAACACCGCGCTTTCAACAATCCACTCCACTCAATCTCATTCTGCACGCCAACGGACCCTTCAGAGTATCCCCAATTTAAGGGCGGACAAGGGAAAGGGCACAAGAACCAAATGTTAGTTTTGAAGAAAAATGAGAAAACTCAGTGGCACTTAGGTTTCAAAACGACGCTTAGATTGTCCACGTGCATCTAGACGACAGCGAGTAGAATTATTAATGTACGAGAAAGGTTAACTTTCTCACTATTGCATGCGGGCATAACGGCGCGTAGGTCCTTTTACACGTAAAATGGTACACGTAAAAAGTGAAAATATCAATTTCTGGCATATTAACCCTTTTCGCGTGTCAGAAAATATGCCCCCTCATCATGGGAGCAGCATGTACTCACCCGCAGCCAATTCATGTCCGGCGAGCAGCGTGGCGCGGCGCCAACAGGTCGCGCCGAGCGCCGCCGCTCCTGTTAAAGGTGGCGGAGAAACGCCTCCCATGCCCATACCGCCCCGCCTTTGTCTTTTAGGCAGTAGGGAAAGTGGTGCTCATCCCCACTCTCTCTCAGAGACAGACAGAGAGAGAGACAGACAGAGAGAGACACGCACCAACACATGACTCTCCTGACCTTGAGTCCAGATGATCGTTAAAAAAGGAAGATAGATAAAACAGGTTGTCTGCCATTGTCAGAATTTTACCTCTATGGGCTTAAACTAATTTTTAAGGTTTCTTTCTACTTGGATCACAAGGCAATGGGAAATTCACTCGATCCACCAAAAATATATGTAGTATTAAAAAAAATAAGAAAAACAGAAATACAAAACACATGTAAATGGGGAAAAAACCAAAAGAGAGAAAACACAAATGCACTCTAGTTCAAAACAAACACCTACAAGTTACAATTATACAATTAAAATCGGCGACCTTACTTGGATGAGCTGGTTTATTATTTTACTGAAACACCTTCTAAATCTGCCAACATCCGAAATGTTGGATTCGCCCTGCTCCGAAGCCTCAATATACTGCAATTTTCAATTTACCCGCAATGTGACAAATAATTCAGCAAATATTTCCAGGAAAAAAACAAAATCCGTAATCTCATCCCCTATTAAGATCAAAATCAAATTAATGACCAAATGCAAAAATCTCAATTGTTGCGTAGTAGCATGATCTAGACACAAAATTATATGTTTCTACCCTCTTAATCTGCATAACTTATTTTACATTTACATCTTATCGAGCTATCACAGTGCTTCCTACGAGCTCTGGTTTCGTGCTACGCAACTGCTAGCGTTGCGTAGAACTACTGCATTACTGTTTGAAGAGTGTTACTTCAATTCAGACGACATGAGAGCGGACAAAACCCTGAGCGAGATGGGGTCATTGACTCGGAAGCTGAAATACATTATTGGTTACAAACCAATTAAGTCTTTTTTTTTTAAATATACAATGCAAATGTAAAATAATTCAATACATCACTGTTTTGTTAAAATATTTTTTTTTCGTTTTGATAATCAGTTTAATCTCTAACTGTATAGTTAACAGTTATGCAGCAGAAAAGTTTGTATTTTTAACTTAAATTTGTGAACCGACTTCAATTGTATAATGTCATCTGGCAATGGGTTGTAAAGTAACGTACATGTATTGTATGTGAATTTCTGATAGTGAGCTGTTGATACAGACACTTGATGAACGTGATTTTTACGACGTGTGTTGTAATCATAAATATCAGTATTGCATGAAAATATGTTCCCACCGTTAAAGAAGTCACGTTTGACAAATATTACAGATTCGCAAATATATAGGAAAGGCAGTGGTAAGATTCCAAGCTCAATGAAGAGAGGCTTGCAAGGGTAAAGCGGATGGTATTTTTTCATTATTCAAATAATTTTCTTTTGCGATCTAAAGGTCTAAATGCTACATGATGAGTTTCTCCAGAATTTTTTCCATATCTCAGGCGGGAATGTACATTTGCAAAATACACGCAACCTGCATGAAGGCCGACAGATTTTGATAAATTCTGAATGCGTAACACAATGAACTTCATTTAGTGTTTAATTTTGTTATATGTACATTCCATTTGAGGTTTGACTGAATTGACAGACCTAGAAATTTTGTTACCCCAACATGACCTAATTGCATAATATTCGTTTTCAATGGAGCATGCGATTGCTGATTTGAAAGCAAAAATGCATTGAAACGGTTTTTCCTTCATTAACGATTAATTTGTTATTACAAAACCAATTTGAAACTTCTAAAATCGTACCATTTATCGTTTCTTTTTTGCAAAGAACATTCGTGTCATCGGCAAACAGAACCGTTCTTCCGTTTTTAATAGACGACGGCATATCGTTTACGTATAACAGAAAGAGGATAGGACCTAAGATCGAGCCTTACGGAACCACATATTCAATTGGTAAAGAATTGTAACGATAAGTAAATAATGTCCTTTCGTGCCGCTATTTCTACTCTTTGAGATCGATGTTTAAGGTACGAAGTTATCCAATCTAGGGCGATACCAGGAATTCCATAAGAAGGTGATTTAGATAGCAAGAGGTTATTGTCGATAACGTCAAAAGCTTTCGAAAGATCTAAAAATATTCCAATGGGTGCTTCATTTTGGTCCATTGATGAAGCAACATCTTTAAGAAAAGAAGGAAAGTTAGTTTCCGTAGATTTTGATTTTCTAAACCCGTGTTGTAAACTGAAAACGCTTCGTTTTTCCTGGGAAAAGTTTCCAGAGAAACCTGACAAAAGAGAAATTGGTAGGTAATTTTGAATTTCATTTTTGCTCTTTTTTTTAAGTAGCTTAATTCTTGCTATTTTGAAAATATCTGAAAATATTCCTGTGCAACAAAAGATCAAAGCAGCTCCAGATAAGGTTGTAAAAACCCAATATACAGAAGAGAAAACTTGTATATTCAGGCCAAAATTAAGGAACCCATAATTTAAAAACAATATCGCTTTATTCCAAAATCCAAGAGCATAAAAATAAATTAAAGCCAGTTCGCCGTTTACCAGTAGATGTCCCTTTACAAGCACAATAAATCAATCACCAGGAGAATCGCCTTACAACACCTCTACCAGCCTAACAACACTTGGCACTAACTCGCTCACAGGGCTCACACTCTGCACTATCTCGGAACTGTCACTGCCCCGGCCTCTCGGGCCGGCCGTTTTATACCTCCCAAGCCTGTGGAGCGAGTCTCCATTTTCTCGCGCCGTTCCGGTTCAGTGGGCCGCCTCGTCGCCGCTGCCGCCCTGCCATCTGGCGGCGCCTCCCAGCAACTCTCATTGCTGGGCCCGACGCTCGGTCGGCCAGTGCGCCGCTAGCCACGGTGCGCTGCTGGGCCGCTGCTTATATCATAAAAAAATTCTCCCTTAAAGAAAGCCTATTCTTTTGTGAAAGAAAAGGTTTATTTTGAAAGGTAAGGAAGCTGAAGTAACATGATTAAGCTTTGATTTCATGCAAAATCTTCCTCTACCTCGCATTCAGACTGATTCTGTTTATTATTCACGACAGCTGTGATACATTTTCGGTGTTCACGGCTTGAAAGATGATTATGTGACAGTTAATCGTTACTAAGAACATGAGGTAAAAAGAGCCCAAACGAAGTGACAACCATGATTCTAGTCTTCACCTTCCTGAGGATAAAAGGCATGATCATCTAATTCTGATCTCAGATGGTTTTCCTGCGCAGAATAAAAACAATACTATAGTTCAATTTTTTTACTGTCTGGTTCATGTTTGAAACTAATTAATAAAAGTACATACCTCTTACCCATTAGAGGAGACCGTTACCTGCCTAATGATCAGGACTTTGGGCTAATTCGTAACAAGAAAAACAGTACAGCTGAAATACCTGAGAAGTGGGACAAATGGAAGTGGAAGATACACGAAAACACCCTACACCATTTATCCTCAAAATAATGACTCACGTAGACGTCTTCAATGTGAAGAATGCTGTAGAACCTTCATTCTTGAACACACCAAAGCCCCGTTTGAAACTGCAGACAGTTAGGATTATGATGATGATCAACTAAGATGATATACGCATTAACCTGTGACGATAATATTTTGGGCCATGGGATGAGACATAGTGAAAACCTACCGGGAGGACATTAGCACCCATAACCTTTCAAAGTCTACGTGTCACTACCCGGATTATAGCCCGCTAAGAAAAAAGGATTTGTTGAATCGTACACAACACCTTGAGGACCCCAAACATCGATTACTCTGAATCTTTGTTGGAAAACCTGAGATGGAACAAAGAAGAGCAACCTAGAGAGGAAATTGGTGATAATGATAACAATGATAATTTTGATGGTTGTGAAGATAACTAGTTACATGGAATATTTGTCAAAAATTATTTGTAATTTGTCAGGATTATATAACAAATAATCATATTTGAGGATTAAATTATTTTCATCTTTCATTTAACTAAAATCTCTGCAAAACCATACTAGTTCAAAAGTTTTTTTACATTTTCTCAACTATCCTCTTAAAAGATATTATTTTATGTGCAATGCAAAGCTGTTAGTTGGACAACAGAAGGTCTAAAATCAATTCTCATTTCATCCAGCCCAAAAGAAGCTATATAGCTTGAACTATAATATTAAGATAGAGACTTTTTCCTTAATGAAATCTGTTTCTTAAAGACAAATAAGCTTATGTTCAATTTTTCGAAAACATGAGTAATTTTGCATAAAATACGTGTATAAGCAAGTTAAACAATTTTAATAGGCTTTTTTTTATCCAAGGAACGCTCTAATGTTTTCTTTAAAGTTTCTCCTCATATGTAATAAGGGTAAATAAATAGGGCGCTAGTCCCATTTTGGCTATCACTTCTTTTTTCGAAAACTACAAAATTGATGATAGAAGTTTTTCCTCAGACAAAGAATGGAATAAGGTAAAATTATAGTCTTTTTTTAAGTAACGTACATTTTTTCGAAAAAATGAATTGATTTAGTGTGAATTGTGTCTGAAATTTATGCATATTTTGTGAGTGTCAACCTCGTCTCGAAATAACCCTGGAGGTAATTGGTGGTAGCGCAATTTATTGTGAAAGCTGGTACAACTTCCAAATGTTATGTTCTTGGGGATGATAAATAATTCATTCGGAAACGTTAAAGTATAAAACGTTTATTGTATTCACAATACATAATAGGTAAGAACGTGAGACAACTTACTAACGGTTACTCAGGAACATGTCGGGGAGATCGTCCGTCCGCTGCGATTGACGGCGAGAGACTGAGGCATGATCGTTGCAGCAAGAGAATGGCAGACTGCGCCAGTGCCATTCGCGTGCTACCAACTGTTGAGCGCCAAATCAACAGCCAAAGAGGAATAAATTTAGGGTGCATATACGACCCGACTGAGCTAAAACTTGCAATATTTCTTCGTCCTTACGAAGATATTTCGTAAAAAGAGAGTCTTGTAATCGTGCACAGGAAATGATGAATTTTCGGCAGAAAATCTTATTGACGGGTCCTGGTAACGAAAAAGTGGAGAAATCCGGTAGCTAAATACATAAAAAATCCTCTAACACGTGGTGTAATCACAATCTATAATATGGTTCCCTGACACCGAAAATTGACTGAAAGCCTGTGGTCAACGCCAGTCTGTGGATTTCATACGACTGAGCCGCAATAAGCACTCAAAAGTTGGTTTGAAAAAATACTTTCTACGCAAACATTTGCCTTTTAGAAACAACACTTCAGAAACATAAATAATTTATTTACAAAAGAAATTAATGTATCTGTTTACTAAGAAAAAATAACACAAATTAAAAAGCAATTTAATTGTGAAAATTGGCTTTTTTTAATTTCCGGGTTTAATTTTCTTTGTGAACATATATATTAATTTATTTTGCTTAAAATTGACTTAAGTTTTTTTCCAAACGTTCGTCGTGTCCTCCCTGGACACTGTATAGTCAGTCCTACAATAATACTTGGTGTCCAAATCAAATATGTATGTTTAATTCGTTTGATGTTCATATTGCACATTGTCGTATATCGACAACAAACAATTCCACTAACATTCCAAAGGCAACATTACTTGAACTGTATGTAAGTATGTCATCTCGCCGATTGTTATGTGAATTTACCCGCTGCGGTTCGAATTGCGCATTGGTGGTCTTCATTCGCACGATGAGTCATCGCCGCCTGCACTTGCGAGTTGCTCGTGAGCGGCTGAGGTCAGTGAACGTGCAAAATGCTGTGCTGGCCGGCTTGAACTATTTGTAGATTTGTTTTCAAAATGAATATTCCCCGGACTCTCTGGCCCAACTCCAAACTGCGATTCTAAAAAACATTTTTTGACATGTTGAGGGTTCATGAAGCCCCTTGGGTATTTTCAATTTTCTTTTTCGCAAAACGGCTCCAAATTTTATCTTTAAATTTCTTGTCAGGATAATGTGAAACCCTAAGTAAAAAAAGATTGCATAGATCTGAGTTTTTACTGTTAAATCGGAATAGTCAAAAATTTCAAAAGATTGGATTTTTTCGGCGTCTTCCTGCAACTACAAAATTCAAGATAAGATACTATTTCTTCAAATGAAATTTGTTCATAACAATTAGTTCTTTCATTAACGTCATGTACATTTTTGAGTGAATATGGGCAATTTGAAAAAACAAGATTTTCCAAAAAAATGGATCCAAATTTTTTATTTGCACTTTTAGTAGGCATATTGTTATAAGCATGTATAAGATGACAAACGCCTTTCTCATGTATTAAAAAAATTACAATAATTTTTGACATTTCTCTTCCGTCGTAAATATTTACATGACCGGCTATTAGTATACATCATGGCCTGTGATAATGAATGTTTCAAATGATTTCCGATGAATTTTCTGGAAGACAAAATGTGTCTGTGAAAATGAGCTCAAAGAACGGCATTTTCAAAAACGCTCCAAAACCACTTTCTCGAAAACGTCTCCAAGTTTTTCTTTAAATTTCTTGAAAGGATTGTGGTAAATGGACTGAATAGTATGAGGTAAATGTTTGATGTATCCTTTTTTTTCATTAAAAATTACGGAAATGTAATTTTTACTTTCTTGCGGCTGCTTACACAGTAAAAGAAAGTTATGTAATGCTGCGGGGGAAAAACGGCAAATTACCGGCAGAAAGTCTTATTGCTGGGCCCTGGTAAAGAAAAAGCGGATAAATCCAGTTGATAGATATAGAAAAAAATCCTCTAACACATGATGTTGCCAGAATCCATATTTTTAGGGTTCTTGATGCCGAAAAATCGATTGATAGCAAAACTCCTGCTCGTCTGTGTCTGCTAGTAACTAAACCAGCCGATTGTCTCCAAAAGTGATATTTCTCAGTCGATCTGGCTGATACCCCAGTCCCTTGAATTTGAAACCGATCCGACACGTGTGTGTGTGTAGGTGTGTGTGTGTGTGTGTGTGTGTGTAGGTGTGTGTGTGTGTGTAGGTGTGTGTGTAGGTGTGTGTGTGTGTGTGTAGGTGTAGGTGACGCAACGGCGCATAAGGGGAAGGGGGGGACGTGTTTACGTAAATGTCACTTCACGACGCTCCTATTCGTCCGATTTGCATGATTCTCATGGCGTTGGATTCAGGAAGCATGTCGTCATTGCGCTATAAGCCCACATTTTTTAATTTGTTCTCGGAAGTTTGAGAACTAATTTCAAATTCGCGTTTTTGCTAGATTTTTGGAAAAAGGTCATCGTAGCGTAAATTCTATTTTAACAGGCGTCAAATGCCGTTTACTGATCGAAAATCAGACCATTGGTATTTTTCGGTGCATTTAGCCTTAACTTGGATTTCTCCTACAAATAAAGAAAATGTACAGTGGATAATAAAAAAGAACCTTATAAAGAATATTTTTATTCAACTGCCACTAGTTGTTCTTGCACAGTACATCATTTACCTAACAATGCTTTACTTTACAACTATTATAAGGCATGTTGACTGACGTAAAGAATACACAGTTCCATTCATGACATACACAATAATATCAAATGATACTAATTGTATCCACTCTCTCAACTTAGCCAGCAGCTTTGACTCTTTGCATCTGCAAGAAATATTTCTCCTTAGTGAAATGGATGGTATATCCCCCCCCCCTCTGTGGATCCAGGTAAAAATAGGCAAAGTTTCTTTTTCAATGAGCATTCAACATGCCAAGTTTAGAGTCAAGTCAAAATTATTCAAGAGAAAAATACCAAGCGCTCTCATCATGAAACAAATAATACATAGCCATCAGCACACCAATACAATATACAGTACACAAGCCACTAGGCTAAAACTTTGCATAGATGAAACAAACATTCCAAGCTTGCATGATGAATACAAGCTAATTGAAGCAGAATTAAAGTATGTCATTTTGCTTATAACAACAAAATAGATCATGAAAGGTAACAATATATTAGGTAGAATTCAAGTGTCTTGTGTGGCAAAGATAGGGCTTATATCAGAATAATATTTCTAGTAACACACATATGTCAAAAATATCCACAGTAACAAAAAATTAGACATTAAATAAAAAGTTCGTTAAAAAAGTTTTCTAATAGGTGAAACAAAAATTAACATTCCTCAAATGACAGAAATGATCCAAAGGTAGTTTTGTGAATTCAAACAATGTACTCGAGGCAGAAATATATTATACATTAAACCGGATTTAAAATAAAAAGTTCAAGCTCCCTTTCTACAGATTTGTTAACATTGTTAAAGCTGCTGCAGCTTGATTATTAGAAGCTATTCAAGCCTCCTTCATTTGCCAAATATATATATATATATATATATGATACATTACGAACCAGATCAATAAAGCTGAAAGTCGTAAATATATACAATTGTAGAATCTCCCAATTTACTTGCTTCATTGTAACAAACACACATATACCAGAGAGAAATACTGCACAAATTTTACGAAGCCCATGAGAGCATCTCCTTAAATTCCTCATCCAGTTCTTCTTTGGGAGCTAAAAAAAAGAAAAAAATTATGTCATAACTTCATTTCACATCTAGTGATGTGAAGTTTATTAATACATCTTACTCTGATTTTTATATAGAGCACCCTAATATGAAATGATGAGAACTAGACATCTCTATAAAGGAAACCATTTAATCAACTTATTTAAAAGAGATAACAATAAATATAAAAATTAATAAACTATGAAAAATATTCAACATGAATTTTTCAGCAAAAATATGGACATTCTTATGACTATTGGCTATCTGCTTTGAAAATATATACATTGAACAATCAAATCCAATAAGGAAATGAATGAACTAACTTGTTTTCTTTTCAACAGCTACAGCAGGCAAAGCTGTTGGAGGAGATGGCAGTTCATCTGCAGCAGTAGGACCTACTCCAAGCAATTCTTTGTCCAATTCCTCTTGTTCTAATTCCTCTAACTCACGCTCTAACTCATCCTGAAAAATAAATACATATTGCAATAAAGTACTAGAAAGAACAGTCCTAACTGCAACTTCTGCTTAAAAATTAAATGCCTTACTTCATCTATATCTTGTCCAAATGCAACAGGATTTGAGATCGCATCAGATATTTCTCTAGCAACATCTTGTTGTTCAGCAATATCATCCATCATATCATGAACCTTGTCCACATCCCTATCAACAAAAAATGTATACACATACAACAAATTAATAAATTCAAATTTTATACATAAAGACTACATCTAAATCAGTAACATTACAATCTCACACAGAAAAAAACTGAACTTTATCAGATATTAAAATTTACTAAAAAGGTTTTGATCTAATCGAATTAAATTGATACACATTTTAATATTAATGAAAATTAAATCCAAGAGCATGTAAATCTTAGAAACTTTACAGACTAAAAATAATTAAAAAATTTGGTCAGCCTAAATGCAAGTTGCAAGTTTAAGAAAGATAGGAATGTCAACCCACATACTTATTTGAAATATTACGTCTCAAATACATATATACTTAAAATACATGATGAGGAAAGTAAGGCAAGCAATAATAGTAACTAACCCTATACATATAAAAACAATAAATGAATAAACACAAACTAGTAGATTTAAAAAATAAGGAAAGAAAAATGCAAATACAAAAAAATATGCTATTCTAGCTTAGTGTGGCACCTCTAGCAAGCATTTACAAATTAGTTTCATTTATGTTTTGCAAATTCACATTAAAAATATATTTTAAACATGGTAGAGTTATATTGGTATTGTGGCGAGTTTTCGTTAGCATTTCCAAAGAAATAATTATATGAGTCGTCATTGCCAACAAGACTAATTTAGTTCGTAATGACGACACATAATTATTTCATGGCATAGTTGCCTGATTTGTCCATTTTTGAGCATAGAAATTACATGAAAATAAATTAATTATGAGCTATTGATCATCTTCGTAGGTGCTGAACATCACTCAAAACACAAGTTGCTTAAAAGCATGAAGGGGAAAAAAAAAAAAAAATTTTAAGAGAACTTTCTTAGAACTTTCAGGATGAATCAGCAAAAAATGACCTTTTCCTCACCAGGAGACCAAGACACACTGAATGACACCTCATTTGTCTTGATAGATGTTTTACTTTATTAGAGTTATAGAGTGCACTGAATTTCCATATTACGAAACAAAAGTGCTACAAAACCTGTTTTCTTCCCATACAATTGCCTCTCTTAAATTCCTTCCAGCTTGTTATTTTTCTTTCCATACTACGGGGTGCAAACTCAATTTCATTCGTGGATCTGAACAATTTCACAATGTTCTTTCTACAAAAGTGTCTCCCAATAAAATTAAACCTTGGAAACCTGTCAATAAGACAAGTTGATAGAAGATAATTGAAAAATAACTTACATATGCTGATGAGCTGCTTTAAGGGCATCTGCTGCTGATTTCATTGTTTGTAATACAGCTGTATTGGTATTAGCACCCTCCAAAGCTTCTCTTTGCATTTCGATTGTTGATAAGGTGCCATCAATTTGCTGCAACTGCTTTTCATACCTCTTTTTCCTTTTCAGAGCTTGGATAGCAGCTGTTAAAACAAGCACAAATGTCAGTGTCATTTTGTTTCCATACTCTTTCCTTCTTCAATCACGTGTCATTTAACGTTCATAATCAGAATACTTGTTAGCAAAAAAATATAATTACAAAAACTATCAAGATATCAAACTTAATTCACAAACTATAATTCGCCACATGATGATGACTCACCTTTACAAACTACTAGGTTAGGAGTCAAACAATGAAAATCCAGTATCAAAGTACTTACCCCGCTTATTTTTCGTGCCATTTTTCTTAGCAACGCCGATTTCTTGTTCGATTTTCTTCTCTAAAAACTCCTGCTTTTTGATTAACATTTCTTCAGTTTCTCTGAGTTTCTGAATGGCCTCGCCAGTGGTCGGAGCCTTTCCATCTTTCTTACCACCGAACACTTTGCTTAGAAAACTCATTCTTCTAGGGGTTAAAATTCACGACAATTAATAAATAATACTCCGAGATTTACCGCAAAGGTACCTATCACACCGAATTCATAAATATAGGTACACTTCGGCTTATATTTCGTCTCAATACGGAAAACCTACACAATCCCAACTCCATCCACTAATGTGTGACTGCAATACAGTTCCAACAACATTTCAAATAGTTTTAAAAGCCATTTCAAATATATTTTTACATTGAAGTGTATATAATTTTCATTTTCAAAAGATGATTTATTTAACACATCAAGAACATCAAAAGTTTTAGAAATCGAATTCGCAGAGCATCCGAACTTAAAAAAAACACAATGACAATGAAATGTCACACACCTTTTGTAACTTGGCGTTGGTAGATAGATTCCTTGCACACTCTTTGAGTTGTCGGATTCTTGGTCCATCACCTGCAAACCCAAGATATAACGTCAGCGTTGGTCAGCGTGGTTGGATGGAATGTGAGTCATCTGTGTTTACAGATTACCGCCAATTTTAACGTAGGTGGAACCGCAAATATGGAATTTGGAACTCTGTAGAAAAAAGCTTGGTTTGAATTTGCTTGCAAGGGTAATTGGAATAAATTTTAACGCGTATTTTATTATAATGTCGAAAAAATAAGGAGTTGTGAGTGGTAAAGTCGATATTTATTGTGTGTGCGATGGATGTCTATGTGTCAAGCAAGGCAGATAGACCTGATGGAGTGCCAAAGCAAAGCTTCCAATTGAAAGATCCGAGAAAAGATGGGTAAAGTTCATTCTTTTAACATGTTTCAGATGCAGGGTCATAATACAATAGTTATATTATAATATATATATATATATATAATATATATATATATAGTATATATATATATATATATATATATATATTATCTTCATTGCTGAATTCTTGTGACATTGTTATTCATTATTTCAAATTAGTAGTACCTTGAGAGAAGTACTCTAAAATAGTAATAATAATGATAATATTTGGGTTGTAGGTTAGTCCTTCAGATTCACCATACTGTTCCTGGTCTTCATGGGGAAATACGACGTGTTAGGTTTGTTCTTGTAACATTCAATGACTCGGGTGAAGAACTTGCAGCATGTGATCACAGAGGAAATATTTTTGTTATTGATTTGGCTGGTTGCAAGTATGTGTGTTTAGTTTTATGTGTATGAATATATATTGTATGTATATATATGTTCATATTGAATGTTATTAATTTTATAGGTTTTGGCTGCTGGTGAATTTAGGTACCTGTTCAGTTCTTTCATTTTCACCAGTAAATAAAACAGATTTGGTTGTAGGAACTGCCAACGGAACTTTAAACATTGTTAACACTGGTGAGATGTATTTTTTAGAAACACAATTTAGTCAAATTTTATAATTAGGCTATGAATAATAATTGATAAAATTGAATATAGCTAATCATTCGTTCTGTATTCAGTTGGTTTTAAAAAGGTATTTCATTGCAGTTATTGACAAGATTATGATAATACTTTTAAACAAATCACAAACTAAATTTAATGAATTTTGTGGAAAGAAAATCTTTTTGATTCAGCAATGAAATACTTGTAATGCAAGCTACAGAATGTCTTATAGTCATCATAGCAACTAAATTCATCTGTGGCATATTACATTAGACATTAAGAATGAGTATTCAGCTGTTGTAATTCAGTTCAGCTTTTATGTAGATGTCCTTGTGAAAGAAGAAAATTATTTGTCCATTGTAAATTGCTGAAAGGATATTGTTTCTGGTTTCCTGAAAGAATTTTCTATTAAATCTGCCAACCAGAGAAACTAGGATATTACAGAATGGCACAGACTTTCTTTTTAGCTTTTCTGTGTTGCCCCATCCTCTTGCCAGCTGCCATCTATCGTTACCCAAAGTACTTAAAATGTCATTTAAGCGTTACTGTAAATGCAGAATTTGAAGCTCTCTTTCATTTATGAGTATTCAAGAAACTTTGTTGGAAATCATTTGAAGCACTTCTACTCACAAATTCAATAATATATACAATATCTGGAAATGTACATATGCGTGAAAAATATTTGACTAAAAAAAAGTGTAATTATTGTAGAATTAACATAATACATCATTGTGGCATTTATGTCATGTCATTCAGTCCATTTAGCACAATCTTTTTAAAAAAAATTAAAGAAACATTTTGGAGTCATTTTTCACAAAATGGCCTTTGAGCATTTCTGAAAATTCGAAATTTTTAACTCATTTTCAGAAAGCTTTTGATTTTTTGAAAAACTTTATGGAACCTCATTTGAAGTTAGTGTACCCATAAATGCAATAATGTATACAATTCATTGTTAATGTAAATAATAACAAGAGAGATGTCAAAAAAATTACATTTGTGAAATTTTTAAAAAACAAAAGAAAATAGAGTAAAATAGTGTTCATGCCATTTGTTGCACTAAATTTAACACTACCAACAAAAGTTTAATAAGTTTAAAGAAGAAATGTAGAGCCTCTTTTACATAATTTTTTTTTTTTTTTTTTTTTAATTTTTTAATATTACACATATGTCATGCAATATTGCGTGAAATCTACCAAAATCTCCAAAACAATGTACATGATCTTAATGAAAGAACAAATTATGGAGAACAATTTTATTTCAAGGAAAAATCTCTCTCTTCAGTTTTGTATTTGTAGGAAGACACTGAAAAAATATCCAACTTTTGCAATTTTTGTAAATTCAGAGTTAACAATGAAAAACGTATTCCCGCAATCTTTAAAAGTGTATTTTACTCTAATTTTTTCAAAAAAGTGAAAGAAAAAATTTGAATCCCTTTTTGAGAAAATTTTAAAAATGTTCCAGGGACTTCATGTAAAGTACCCGCAAAATTGAAAGAATGTTATTCAAAATGGTTGCGCTTCAAGTCAAGCCAGAATGATCAAGGGATATTCATTATATAACATTCTCTATACTAATATACATGTACATATATGAGAAAGGAATAATCAACATGTTCATATAAGAACTTTCAAAGATGTATTGGGAATGCTACTGGCTGTGAGGGTCAAACTTTCAAACCAATGGTAGCTGAGATTATTCACATGTTTGTGACCATGAAAGCCTACAACTTCAAATGATGCACGCACATGTATATTTTTTCATTAAGGTCTTCCTGATCTTGTCATCTTTGTCTTCTATGTTCTCCTCTATGTCTTGTCTTCTATGTTCTCTGAGTTTTTTTGGCTTTCACATATCTGTCTGCCTTTTCTTTTTATAGTTGTGCCATTTTCTTTGGTAATCTTCTCTTTCAACTATATTATTTTTTCTTAGTCTGTTCTGTATGACAAGTTAATAATTTTGTCACTATAGTCATATGGTCTTAAGTATCCCATTTGGGTAATAGTATGCTCAACTGCTTAATTATAGTTTGTTTTTTCCCAATCAGTCTAACTGCCAAAAGGAACATTGTCTGTATAACTAAACTTTTCTAATTCCCCATGCTATTTCAGCACGTTAACATATCACAGATGTTCAAACACCAAAATCCTTAGAAAACCAGTCAGTTGGAATAGGAATATAAGGCTTAATGATAGGTAGGGGCTTCACCAATTTTTATGAAACAACATTTATAAAGTTATAAAAATGTTGGTAAAGATGGTATTTTTAATTCCTACATTCAATGTCTGTATATTTAATATCGTCATTGTCGTCAACAGCCTCGGTTTAGGAGTGGTGCTCCTGTCCTGTTAGTGGGTAGTAAAGCAGTATTCCTTCATGGGGTGATGTGTTCCTGCTGGTGCCATCTTCTTGTCAGGCTTCCTCTATTCCTCTTGCCATTTGGTCAATAATTTAATGACATCTGTGGTAGATGTCATTTGTCCCTTCTTTTCACATGTTTTTTCCATTTCCTTTGGCAATTTTGATTTCTTCTACTAAGTTTCCTGTTTTGTTCTTTCCTAATTGTTTCATTTCGAATTTTGTCCCTTCTTCTTGTTACTCCTAACACTGCCCTTCTGGTTTCCTTTACGCCCATTATCCACATTCCTCAACCATACTTAAGCCCAAACCATTGGTTTTGATGTTATATTATGAATTCTCATCATTGTTTCTTTTCTCATATGTCCAAAATGCCTCCTTTTTATTCTATTGTTTCTATTATATTTTTGTATTTTTTCTTCTATATTCTTCTGGTTCACTCCAATTGAATTTCCAAGATATTTAAAACTGGTAACTTGTTCAATTATTGCATTTTCTATTACTATTTTGGCTCTAAGATGTTATTTGCCATAGAAGAACAGTATTTTAGTTTTCTGGCTTGATATTTTCATTTGGTATTCTTTGCTTATTTTGCGTAATTCAAATGCTGGTTTTTGTAGTTTATTTAATATTAGGAATATGAATTATTTGTCAAAAGGGCACAAGTTAAATTGGCTTGTCATCTGGTCTTGGTTTTTTGATTTGCTTTTTCTAAAATAAACATTTCATATAAGATATTCATTATATTTATTGTGTTTACATGTTGCATTAAATACTTTTTTAAATTAATTTTTCTTTTCTTTCTGTTTTTTAGAAGTAGGCAAAACTGTTGGTGTACTCAAAGGCCATGCATCATCGGTTAACAAACTGTCGTTTGCTAAAAAAAGGTTTTGTTTGTCATCATCTTCTAAAGAAGCTATAATTTGGGACTTACAGTCAAATAGTCAGGTGCATCGCCTGAATTTGCGCACAGATATCCTTCTTAAACAGGTTCTTGAATGTGTTACTTTTTTGTATATAAAAAAATTGGTTGTACTTTAATAACATTAATTTCTCATTTTTCTCTAGGTTTTCTTCATGCCAGTTTCGAACAATATTCTTGCATGTTTCCAAGATGATGCAATTCATATATGGAGTTTTGAAACATTTCAGTGCATTAAACAGATTATACCAGAGGCTTGGAAAAATCATCATGTCAAAACCATTGCTTTTACTAGGTATATATTATTACTAAGTAAACATTATTTTTTATTTCTTGAAGATGGAAAATTGTTTAGCTGGGGATGAGAATATTTTAATTTATGTTCATAATTTAAATAAGTATTGTCTTATTTAAAATGAAATTGTACAAAATGTTTTTTATATTTGCTTTATTTTTTTCTGTATCTTTTTTACTCTTTCTTTCTTTTTTTCTTTTCTCCTCTCTCTCTCTTATTCTTTCTCTTTAGGAATGGACGAGCAATGGTTTTAGGAGGTCACACTCCCAGTATAATTATCTTTGATTTAGACAATTGGAAAGTTAAGAAAGTTATTGAAATGCCTGTTGGAATTTCTGGAGTTCGGCATTTGGAGTTCATTCCAGGACTTTTTGATGGAGGTGCAAACAAAGTAATGTTATTTTACTTTGCACTTAATCTTATTTATGAAGCTTAATAAGTTCATTCTTAGTTAACTAACCTCTTTATTTTTTTTAAGTTTCTTGGTATTTTGTCAGAAAAATGTGGAATGTATTTTTTCAATACTGAAGATCAGTTATTTCTTCCTATAACAGACAATTTGACTAGTGGACTTCGTGAGTTCTCTTTTATTTACTTAATATGATCTACTTATTTATTTAGACATTGATTTAATTGGGAATGCAACTTTTAGGAATTTTTACCTGCAGTACTCCTGGAAAATACCTGTCATTTATTCTGCATACTGGAGAAATAAACATTTATAAAAGTTCTAAATTAATTGAAATGAATTGTCAGCCAGAAAACAATGTTTTTTTGATGAAGGAAAAGCCACAGACTCAAAACATCAGACAAGATCCATCAGAATATCGACAAAATGTCCAGAGAAGGCAAAAGAGTGCTGCTCAACATCTTCAAGAAGTTCATAGAGAGGTACAAAACCACTTTTTTTTTTATTTTTTATTTTTTTATTATTATTTCATTTTTCTTTTTTCCCCTCCAGAACGGTTTTCAAGTGTCATTTGCATATCTTATTTCTTTGTGTATTATAATGGGGTATATTACCTATTTCATATTTTTTCTGTTTCAATTTTTTGAAATTATTCTTCTCCATCTATTATATTAATAAAAATAACAGTTCATTTTCCTTAAGAAATTTTATTTTTTGAGAATATTGATGGTTTTCAAGGAGCTATTACCTGGTTAATTCAGTTTTGGATTATTCATAGAAATGAAGTTTTCCTTGACATAATTATATAAAGTGTCAAAGTTAATGTTTAATTCAAATTTTAAATTATTCTTAAAAATGAAAGTCAGAGTTTATGTTTTTTTAACGAAACTAATGAGCAATTACAATGCAACTGCCAGTTTAAAGAGCTTTGCAATTATTCTACAATAAAAAAAAAGTTTTAGTGGTCACCACATGTCAAAGACAGACAATGAGGTCATAATGATTATTCTGTTATTGTCATAACAGTAATTGTGATATTTCACATGCCTTGTGTGCATGCATTCTAAGGCAGGTGTTTATCCATCTTCTAGAATAAACTTGTATGAATACGATATAGAGATATTACTATAGTACGATATAGAGTCATTACTAGAACCTGAGAAGAGTCTGATTAATCCTACCCTCAAAAGACAAATACGTAAATATAAGGACTTGTTTAAAGTTTTTATTTTGAAGCAGGTCTTATTCTACCACCTTTGGCTCTACAATCCGATACGGGCTTTGCCCGACCAGCGGTGGCCCAGTCGCTGACATAAGATAAAGGGTTCGTGCGGTTAGCGCGAAGACATCCGTTCACCATATATACTGGTCTTCTTAGGGTGGGTCTTATCATCACTTAGCAATAGATACTGGGACATTTGTAAGGAAAGCGCTCAGTTATAATTTTGCCCCGACCGGGAATCGAACGCGGCGTTGCGCCGTGGAAAGCGAGCCCGCCAACCAACGAGCCGCCGACGGCTGTATTCTACAAACAGAAAGAGGCCAGAAATAATGTACAAAATCCTTGTAAGTCTAGATGACATCCTCCCCGTGTCTCACCTGCAAATAAAAGTCGATGATGTAGGCCGGGCAGCGCTGGGTGAGCAGCTGTCCTGGAGACGCCCTGCCCCAGCACAGGATGCCGCCCCACACCGGCGGGCAGAAATCTTCTGCCGACACACCACAACACCCCTCACAGCCGGCCTCATTTAAGGGTAGGAAGAATGGAGTCGAGTTGGTTCAACACTTTTCTGATGGATAGAGTGCTCTGGGTCTGTGTATTTTCCTGGCGCGTCAACTACTTCGGTCATTAGTCAAGTGAGTGTAGTGCATGTTATGCACCTGGAGATGGCGGTGTTCCTACTCCACTAGAAAGTGAGATCCGACCCGGATCCCTACGTAACCTTGTATGGTTTGTCTCTTCCAATGATCTTCACTAAAGGAGCACCGCCCCACTCGGGACAAGCTCTAAGCTCCCGACCGGTCTCCCGGCATGTGTGGTAGTGTAGTGCATGGAAGTACAAGGGCGTGTAAGGAGCGACGATAGAACAGGGAAGGGGAAGCACGCGGTCCGTGGCGCATTTCTTAGGGTACAGCTCCGGCATGCGCTTGATATTGGTTGGAGAACTACGGAAAACTCCCGGCCAGAGCATCCGGCTGCTAGAACTCTCCTCCAGACAGCGGCAGGATTCGATGTAAGTATGTAGTGGAAAATCCTGCCACTTCACATCCTAGAACCTCTAGGTCAACTACTCTTAATGAGACAACGGGTGCATAAAAATTGAAAATCCAAAAATTATTATTACATTATCTGCCATAGATAATGTAATTTAATATGAAGCAATGACATGTTCAAGTGTAATTCACTACACTTACTGGACTAATCTTATCAGTTGGCGAAAGGTCCAATCAATCAATCACTTTAAGAAATTATCAGAAATTAATGAGTTTTAACTTATATTATCATTTGTAACTGGAAAATAAACTACTTAGAAGGGTTACAAAAGCGAAAGATAAAATTTTTCAAAACTTATTGATAATAAATATTGCACTGATGTCAAATATTTTGCTATTTAAAATGGTGAAAGTTTAATGTTTATAACAACCTTTCATTTCCTTACGTCATTGTTGATTTTACTTCCAACTGTTCAAGTTATTATAAAATGTTTTGAATAACTAACTTCTTAAAACTAATAGATTTTTCTACGAATGTAATTAGATGGTGGTTGACAGTCAATTGACAATGCTGTAGGATCAACAGTAGCGAATCAGAAGCTTCGGCATTAGCAGAGGCTTGTCATCTCAAATTACAACAGTGAGGTTAACTGTGCTAAAGACTGCATTAAATAACTATGCTGAGTCAGATAGAATCAGGACGCGATTTAACTACAAGCTAAAAGAGCAATTGTTGAAGGGCTGCCATGTTCGAAGGTGGGGAGGAAAAGTCATAAAATATTAGAAAAAAGTTCATGTATATCTATAAAATAATTGCAAACCAAACAGTTTACCCTTACTTTTACCAAAAAGTATTATAAGTATGTATTTAAAGTTGTAATTATTTTTATTATTTACGATTTGTGTGTCTATTACAATGAGTGTTTTTCCATTGAATCTGGAGAAACGTTTTTAGGAGAAGGCTTCGACATGAACTTCGGTCTGAGGGTCTCGTAGTATCTACATCTGGTGCTGGTGAGTTTTGCGAAAAGTGTTCTATTAACATTTTGTCATGGTTTGTCACGCAGAAACACCTGGGAGAGGTGGCTCAGTGTATCAACTGATATCACTGCTGTGCTTCTGACCGGGAGATCCTTGGTTAAAGTCCTGATTGTTGCAGGACTTTCAACATCAGATAGATAGCTAGGTAGAGTTCTTTGGCTGTCTGGAGGATAATTCCAGCGGCCGGCTCCTCTGATCAGTAGTTTTCCGTGGTTTCTTCGATCAACCCAAGGCGAAAACCGGAGCAGTTCTCTAACCGACGGGCCACGGACCGCGCGCGATCTTTCCCTCCCATTCCTTCTCCTATCCTTATTCTTATATACCTTACACACACTTACACAAGCATGCACTACACTATATCATGCCGGGAGGCCGGTCGGGGTCTTAGAGTTTCTCCTGGCTGGGGCGGTGCGCCGCTGGTAGGAGATACTTGGTTGGGGAAACCCCCGCTTGCCACCGGGAGGTCGGCGCCGGATCTTGTCATCTATCGAAGCATGGTTACCGCCACATCCTGAGGAAACATGCACTACACGTATGGGAATAATGACCCTAGCCGTTGCTGCGCCCGGAATCACTAGTAATCAATCATGGCCGAACCGCCGCCGCGGGGAGGGGGAGCGGAGGAGACGTACCCAGTGCTTCGGCCGAGGCGTTAGTTTGCATCTCGGCGATGCGCAGGAGGCACGCCAGTTGGGCTCTCCCACAGCATCGCGCCTGCGCGATCCTCGTCCTGCGCGCCGCGAGGACCTGCCGAAAACAAGGTGGTCATTCCATATTATGGAGTACGGGAAAGAGGCAACACTTATAAATAACAACAATAAAAATATCTAATTATTGATGGAATCGCTTTAAAAAGGGAACTCAACTCTTCTTCGTGTCTCACATTTCTATTACATGCGACTGACCGAAGCTCTATGCAGAACACTGAGAATGTCATATGCTGAACTAATAACAGTGACGGAGAAGTTCACTGACCATCAAGATGGAAAAGCGTTTGATAAGTGGCCAGGAAAAGTGGAATATCATTGAGGTCATGCAAGTTATAATTTTGGAACTGAATAATGAACCAAAGTATACCTATCGATGAACCCTATGAAACTTACAAATACCTTGGGTTTTCCAACAGTCGACTGCCGAATCAAAAACACTGTACTAAAAACACACTAACACCTGAAGTGTGTAAACGATTGGCATGACTCTTAAACAACTCAACTCTCTGCAGAAACCTTGTGGCAGGGCCATCAATTCATTCCATGATATCCAATGTGCTGACATACTCCTTTGACGTTATTAAATGTCAGCAATACCGACCTCCGACATCCCCCTCAGACGGACCAATTCGGAACCGCTATGACTCAACACCGAAAACATCTATTCCACCATTCAAGTACTGAGCTTTAACCCTTCCAAGTCGCAAGCAGGGCGAGCGTATTGTAGATCTCATAAATCTACACAGCTCTCAATTGCTTCACTCAGAAGATACTTCTTGAACAGTGTGGGAAGAGGTCAGCAAGCAGTGAGCCAAGTTGATTGATAACTATAGTCCTCTGAACTTGAAAGCTTATCCGCCTGTTTAACCAATCCATTGAAACCGGAAGAGAAGATACCCCACCTTATGGGAACGTCAAAGGCCACTGCATGGAAGGTCCCTCACGAGCTGGGAGGTAAAAAAAAACCAAAGAAAAAAAGTTTTTCGACATCTCTGCGTCGCATCGCATGCTCCAGCACGGAATCTCTTCCGGAACAGAAGCCTTCATGATAGCTATCCTAGACAAGTGGTAACCAACCATGAACTACAGACAAACACATCCTGAGAAGATTTCTACCATTCATTCCGACTCGTTGTAGAAGATTGTAGGCTGCAGCGAAAAAACCTAACTCCAACACGTGACAAGTGGAATGTAGCACAACGCACAGGTGGAATACAAAAAGAGGCATGATGTAATGGCGAAGCAGGTACACCATTATTGGCGTTGAGAACGGGCTTACTCGCCACTTCCGTGCCGTATTTAAATATGTGCCTCAGAAATGTGTTGAAAGTAGTGAGCACCACACTCTAACTGGGATCGTTCCATTATCATGACATAACACGTCGGCGGCAAATAGACCCGAATAAACGTCATTTTGATAGAACCGATCAGCAAGGTTTCCTTTCGATTATATCAATACCCAATACCCACCCCCCACCCCCCCCCCCCCCCCCTCAACATATTCGGGAACAAATATCAACAGAGACAAAAATTCCCAGACAGTATACTGATTTCTCGCCCATGAAGTCGCCACTCGTGGAACTTCAGTAACAGCATGAGCAAACTGTGCCCTATAATAATATCACGCTATAGGAGTGATCGAAATGACACTGGCAGTGTCTTCACTTGGATGCCAGAATGTATTATAATATGCAAATAGTCGTAATTTTGCAATACATGCCGTAGTTCAAAAGCCCATCCTGAACCTTCAGTAAAGCAACCACACACCTGGTCTATCATTCCTGTTTGTGTTGAACATACCGACCAGTAGATACTTGAATATGTAAAATAATAATAATAATAATAATAATAATAATAATAATAATAATAATAATAATAATAATAATTCCAGCTCTTGACACAGGTAATTCAAGCTCTCCAAAGAAGTATAGCGCAGGGAGTTTTGGAACTTGGCATGATTGTTTGTTAGAAATATTTGGTAAAGAATTAGATACACAGCCAACTTACAAATTACATAAAACAATAAAAATGGAATAATATAGTTAACAATGAGGGCAACTAAAACTGAGTGTCAATGACGTACGACACGAACGTCAATGTTTGGGGATCCAATGATTAGTGAATTGGGAGAAGGCCCAACATTCCTCAAAAATCACTAACGATTTCTACAGTTTGCAATGATTATGCTGTTTACTCAATGACAGTGTAGACAATGGTAAGGATTCACCTAAGGTTAGAAGCCAGAAGCCTCCGAGCTACTCAATCCACCCATTGGCTCCCGGGGTTCAGGAATGGATTTTAGGTAAGAAGGATATCTTCCAGTTAAGGACAGTGGTCTGCCACCCCTGTCTAGGCAGGAGAAACCAGGCTAATTGCTGCATTCCCCACCCACCAGTAAGGGCTTGCAGAGCGATGGGGTCGCTACATCCCTACTCCTAATTTTGACAATGTACTTTGATAATTTTTGTTACTTATTTGTTACTATTTTGTGCTAAGCTGATTGGCAAAAATAAATAAAAGAAAGAAGAAACGGTAGACCAAGAAAACATTGGGAATATCAGGAACACCTTAGGAGTGACTAAGAGAATACTAGTTAAATAAAAAGAAAGGGCATAATCCATAAGATTTGAGGAAAGCAATTGAAATATGGAAGAGAGCCAATTGAAAGTACTCTAGGTCACCTACAAAAGAGGTGACTTGAAGACATGGATGGAGAAGTTGAGGCTGTTCTCTGACAGGCAGGCTGTTGTTGATACCCCAGATGGGATGCGATATTGTAGAAATTACATATTGGAATGAACTAATATGAGGACTGAAAAATAATATTTGAGAAAATTGTCAGGAACTGGCCAAAAATATTTGAAACTACTTCCATGGAACAAAGTAATTTATTTGGAAATTTAAGCAGAACCCTAGACATAATATCATAGAAATCTCCGGTGCTTATGATGATGTAGATAGTAACTGCACTATTTTTCCCTTGTAAAATTTTCAAGTTGAAAACTCCTGCAAGATTAAATTGTAGGTTAAAGGATATTAGTTTCTGGAGTACTGTTGTGCTGACAACAGGATATGGAGAGAATTGAAAAAAGCTTTGAGGACGTTGGTTAAGGTGTGGAAATAAACATCTGCAATTTAGCTGAAGTGTTAACAATTCCTATCTTCCTCCTAGAGAATATTTCCTGTTTATGGTTTGCACAGGTTTATTTATGTGTCTTGTGGACAAAAAAAATTCAAAATGTCTTTGCATTTCTTTCTTATTTAAATAACATACTTTTATAGTACATTATTCAATGCTCTCTTGTTTTTTTGTGAATTTGCACTTTTTATTAATTAATTGGTTGACATATTTTGAAAATCTTATACTGTATTTTCTATTTGTTGTTCTTAAATTACTCTTCTGCAGTAAGAGCAAGGCTTAAACACATTAAGAAATCTTATTTCTAATTTCTTAGATTCAAGATACATTAGATCTTCAAAAACTACTCCCAATCTTGAAAGAATTTGGAGAGTATCCAGAAGCATATCGAGCGCTTATTTGGAAAACTATTTTACAACTCCCATACAACAAATTTTCATATGTGGGACTTGTGAATAGAGATTGCAATCCAGCTTATCTGCACCTTGAAGAGCAGTACCCGTTAGAAAATCGGTCCATTCTGAAGAACCTGAAACGGTAATTTAAATTGTTTGTCATTTTACGCTTCTCAATTGTAATTAATTTCATACATTTTTACTTCTTATTTTGTTGTAGGCTCCTGTCTTGCCTCTCCCATTGGTGTGCTTTGTTTGGAGAAGTGAAGTTCTTACCACTTTTTGTTTTTCCATTTGTAAAGGTTTTTCAAAATGACCCCTTTGCATGCTTTGAAGCAGTAGCAACAATTATAGGTATTTTATATTATTAAAAACGTAATAATATTGATTTTCTGTTGGTATTTAGTTATTGTTTTAAAAATTACCAATTTTAAAAATTATTCTGATATTTGCAGTTAATTGGTGTCAGCATTGGTTTGAATATTTTCCTTTTCCTCCTGTCAATGTGCTTGCAATGATCGAAAATGTATTGGCAGAAAGTGACCCTGAATTAATGCACTTTTATTATAAAACTGGCATTACATCTCGTGTGTATGCTTGGCCTTTGCTGGAAGTTGCTTTTACAGAAGTAAGTAAAGATTTCCATTATTCAATGAAATTTTTGTTTTTGTTTTTCATAACCCTGTATGTGTAATAATAATTATTTTGTTTCACTTAAAATAATAAAATCCACTGTATTGTTAAAAAAATTATTTATATTTTGAGAATGTTCTTGAAACAAAGACTTGTAATATTATGTGTTGTTACGTTTTCACCTTCTCATTTTCTAAAAATTAAGAAGAATGCTTCCATGAAATTTCTTGATGGAAAAAGAAAAAGAGAAGAAAAAGCCATACTTTTTATTTTGATTATTTTCCTTTTAAAAAATAATTACTTGTGGAGATTGTTAAGTTGCTTTTACTGTTAGAAGATGTCGGAGAATTGTGTGTTTCTTCAGTAGGAATTTGTGTCCCATATATCTAATTCTAATTGGGTGCAAGATTAGTAATAAATAAAAATTGAAGGGAGCTTCAGGAAAATATTATAATTTTTTGTTTTTTTAATGCAAATCATTTTCAGAAAATTAACATATGTCAACAATCTATTTATTGTTTTTATGTATTATTGGCTTTGATTTTAATGTTTACTGAACACAGGTGATTACAAAAAATTGTGTATGTAATCTCAAAAACTCTCCACAGCTGCCCCCTAAAGATGTTCATAGGGCTTGTGGAGATAAGTGATGTGGTTCTTTCATCCCTTGATCAAGATGTGATATTAACTGATAAGTAAGTGGGCTGCGCAGCAATTGTAGAATGTGGGAAAATCCGTAGCTCATGATCCAAATGGTGGCCCTTGATATTATAAACTGGTGCCTAACCACCTGGTTCCTCATTGTGATTTCAGTTTCTTGTATTTGCTTCCTTTTTTTTCAGGTTCTGTCTGTGACTGAATGGAAGCAGCTATGGGACCATGTTTTATCAAATGAACCAGCATTCCTTCTTATGGCTGTTGTTGCATACAATATTTCTTGTCGCTCTGCACTTCAATTATGTCACAATTTGGATGATTTTGATGTAAGTTATGAGATATATTAGCTATAGTGTGCTTTTTATAACCGTGTGCCTCAAGGTCTGTCTTCATGGTGACATTATGTCACTGCATTTCACATGTTTCTCGGTTTTGCCACTAGATGTCACATTATCGTGACTGTATCAAGTACTGCTTGATACATTTGAGCCATCTAGGGGCGTGATTGAGAAAGATGCGAAATAAATTGCGCATCTTTCATGCAGAAGATGCATTATAAAAATCACATTATAGTATAATTTGAAGATCTTCAATTTTCAAATAATGGTCAATGCTGTAGGTATGTGAAGCATTGGTCCACTTAGTCGGAAAGTGATCAGACAATTGGGTGTAAAACAGGAGACTCAGGTGTGATTTTCTGCGAGGGTGATTGATGCTTCAAATGATTTGAATATCAATCTAAAAAGTATCAATAATAAACAGTTATATAATTAAAATTGTTTCTTTTCGGCGTTATTTTCGTTTTACATAGAATGAGGATGAAATATTTAATGAATTAGGAACCAATTTGGCTTCAAGTAGGAAGAGAAGGAGGTATTAAAAAAATCAAAAAAGTTTGCACATCATGAGCAATATAAATTGTTTCTTACATGTGAAGTTTAGGGTTATTTGTTGAAGTTTTATTTTGTGGGCATAAATGACATGATTTCATTTTTTTAATTGTGTGTACTGGCATATAATTGCACGTTAGCAATCATTCTTTTGGAAGAAAGATTTCCTTTTAATATGCTCGCAATACACAAAAGTGGATCATATGGACCTCTCAAAATTCTGTTGTAAACAGCATGTTTATACCCATTGAGCACACTCAGATCTTTAAGTCTCAGTCTTTGTGGTTAAATTCAGGTTGTGTTACAATGAATTTACAATGCTACAGTAATTATCGATAGTTCTCAGCTGGAAAAAAAGAAGCCACAAATTCACTAGTTTAAGTGTAGAAAGGAATGTGTCTGTTTCTGGTATGCACATCAAATATTGAATTTCTTAAATTATTACAAATTTTAATAATCAGTAAAAAAAAATTATATCTTATTAACTTATTAACTTTTTATAAATGAAGCGGTGCTGGTGTGAATGTTACATAATTTGTGGAGGGATTAAAGGATCACGTTACCAGTGCATTTCATGGGGTTGGAAGTATCAAAAATCCTTCATATTTGCATTACGGTTCATAATTTATGGATGGTCCATTAATAAAAATTATGTCAGTTTAGTTAATGTAAGTTATCACTAGATATTCAAAGATTAGTTATAAAATCTTGATCTGTAATTATTCCAAAGTAATTTGTTTATATATAACTCATAGTTATGGAATTATAATTAAATGAACAGTATGATATATCTCATTGCAGATCATGCGACGGCTAAATAAATAACTGAAAAGTTGGTATTTGGATAATATAAAAATTGTATATTTAATATAAACTGAAGGGCATTTCATCAACCGTTTTCTTATTTTAGAAATCTTTCTTATCTTAATCTGTACATATTCATTTAAGTTTTATTGTCAATATTAATTAATGAAAATTCAATCAACTTTTGTAGCACTTCTTCCACAATCAAAATGCAATTGATATGAAACGTTTTATATCAAAAACATATAGTTTGTGTCGCAAAGCAAGTGATGACATTCATCCCCGTCAGTACTTGCAGTCATTCACACCATTGCCAAAAGATTCCTATCCAGCCTTTAATCAGTATCCCAAGTTCATTGTGGATTATCAGGTTAGTTCATTTGTAAAAAGTAAGTGTATGATTGTAAAATTACAAAAGTATTATTGTCATACTTAATGTACATTTTAATTAAAGGCAGAACAACTTGAACGGATAAGAAAAGAAGAAGAAGAGATATTACATGAACAAGAGGAGGCAGAAGAACAAAGATTAGCCCAAGAACATCTGATGAAAGAAGATATGCGAAAGGAATTACAAGAGGCTCGCTTATTGAGTAAGTTATTAGTAGAGTTTGACTACACTTTATGTCTTAAAATTGTAATTTTGACAAATCAGAACAATTCTAACTCAATATTAAAAGTTCCTGTTTCACATTTTTCCATATTTTGTTTGTTTAGATTAATTTTTGTCTGCATTGCATGTATGTTGCGATAAGTACATGTGAATATTTTCTTTATGAAAGTGGGATATATCAATGAGATCATGTTTCTTGAGCTTTAATCTCAATTTACTAGAGATATTGGCTAAATAGCAGATGTGTTGCACTTCGAAGACAATGCTACAGTGGTTGTTTGCCAGTAACTGAGTTCCCATGTTTCTAAGATGGCCATCATTGCAATTGTACCTTTCAAGTCTGATTTTGAGGAAGAAAAAAAATTTGCAGACGCAATAAATTCATTTCAGCACTTTCTTATTCTCATGATTATTAAGACATTTCCCTGAAAACTAAATTACTGTGTTTATAGTTCGCGCAAGTATTACAGGACAATTAATTTATGTTCAATCTTTTAAATACTAAAATTGAATGCCCATAATTAAGAAATTTATTCGTTCATTGCAATAATCCGTGAAGGAATGTTTTATTTAAAGAAATGTTTTGCGAAACACAACATTTCGTTGTTCATCAATTTAACAAAATATTGAAATGAATATTTGAGTGATGAACAGTTAGGTACGAGTGAGGCATGTTTTGTAAGATGTTTGAAACAAAGAATATTGAATTTTAACTAGTAGAATTATTTATTACTTATTTGTAACTTCATTAGTTGCTCTTTGTTTTTGTTAGATATTAATTTAAATATTTCTTACTACGTTAACTTCTGTATGTATGTCAACTATGTGTAATATGTAATTTCATTTGACCAAATAAGCTTGTTATGTAAATAAATAAAAACTTCTCAGAGCAACATTTTCTTAATAGCGGTCAAATTGACTGCTTGGTGATTCTACGTATAAGTATGAATAAGGTAGATGAAACCAATAACAAGAAAATTTCCTAATGGCAAGTAGATGATTTATAAAATGACTGAGGAAAACTCATGAACTCATTAAAATTGAAGAGATAACATTGTGGAAAGAGCTTATTGAAAATATAGTAGCAGTCAATATGACGATTCAGCTATTCTTATGTTAAAAAATATGTAAAATATTTGCTGAATATGTTAAATTTGTAATGGAATCTTTGGATGTTGGTAAGATTGCAATAATTCACCAAGATTACAATTTTGAAAACTATGCATAGAAAGACAAAAAAAAATGAACTTTATTGAGAATCTGTGGGCTTTTCATTAAAATTTTGAAAAATATTAGAAATGGAGCATTTCATATTTCCAGTTACTGTGTTAGGTAAGATAAGTATTAATATATTATAGAGAAGTGCTTATATTTTATAGAAATAGCTGTGTAGGAAAAATTACATTGTTTTTTCTGACATTTCATACTCATATATAATGTTATTGAAATAAACATTATTTGTGTGTTTTTTTCTATAAAAGTAAGGCACATTTTACTTAATGCTCATGTACTTCATTATCAGAACTGCACAATTATTCCAGGACTGGAAGGAGAATATAAAAAAATTGTGGAGAAGGAAGAAGAAAGATTAGCAGTACAACGCCAGAAAATTTCAACTCTACGAAGAGATTTGCGAGCAAGAGAATTAGAACTCTTAGATCAAGCTCGAAATAAGTTATCAAACCAGTTAACAATGAAACGCAGTGTTGTTGTGGACCGACTGTTAAATGACATTGCCCATAAGGTAAATTATTCTGTCATTCTTATCTATAGTATGGCTCAAATAACATGAAAAGCTCTCTTCCATGTGAATTAGGTTTCTCCTAAAAATTACACGGGCTTAGATATACAATTATTATTGTATTCAGTGCTACTGTTTGTGCATGTATTAATCACCTTGTGAAACAGAGAGAACAGGATTACAATTATTTGACAAGAGCTGAAGAAGATTTAAAATCTCATCTCACTGAAATGTTGGTGCAAAAGCAAAGATTGCAAATGCAGATAGATAAATCACTTGCAGAAACTTCCCCAAGTTTACATCACAGGCTAATACAACATCAGCAGGCCCAACTAAGAAAGGAAATTTCAAAGGTAAATGAGAATTTATTGAATAAATATATGGTTTGGGGGGAGTTTATATGGAGATCTTGATGTTCAATTTTCAATAACTTTTTTTAGTTGCGTCAGGAAGCGAAACAAGGGCAACATAGTCGACTTATTGACATAAATGCTCAACTTTCTGCACTAGATGCCAGACTCAAACAAGCAGAAGTTGATCTGGCAAAGGAAATGGTGGAAGGACAGCTGAATTTAATCAATGTAGAAAGGAATTCACATGTAAGTAATTACTACAATATTTTGGTATTGTGTGAAAATAAAAGTTTTGACATTTCCCATAGTTTCCTTTGTGGAATTTAAACTTGTTACCTAAAGAAGTAAATGTAATTGCTTTTGTGACTAAACCTTGCATATTATATACATTAGCTTTTTTAATGATTTTATAGCTAGTGAAACTAATTGTGTGAAACTTTTTTTATACAAAATGATTACGTGAAATTGGTATGAGGTAGTAGGAGCCAATGTGCATGTCAAATTGGTTGCTTCATGTTCACTGTGAGAAATTAGCCACTCCCCCAGCAATCCAGTGTCTGAGATGTTTTTGATGCTGGAGATTTCAACTTATTTCCTATAGTATATATTTCATCTAGAGATTCCGCTTATTACAAGATGGTAGTGCACTTCCATCTCAGGATGAATTCAAACTCTTGTGATGTACAAGTACAGTCTCTAATACCACAATCTTTCGAGAGCGGGAGGTTGAAGCGTTAAGAGGAAATATAGATGGTTAATTTACTTCTGAGGCAGTGCTCTACTTATTTTTTGTTTGTTCCTATATGAGTGTTTCAATTTGGTATTGACAGAATTGAGAGATGGTCATCATCATCATTAACACCCTCAGTTTAGGAGTGGTGCTTCCTGGCCTGTTAGTGGGCCTGTCGAGGTGGGTGGGTCCACGTCCTGATGAGGAAATGCAGGGATGGCTCTCAAATATTCCTTTCTTTTGCCAGTCCTTATCTTCCCTATCATTCTTTGTCATTCTTTGATAACATCCTGTGTCTTTTTTTTACCCCTTCTATTTCACTGCCCCCTGTAAGCAGAATGCCCACCTACGTGTTTGCAGAGCATGGAGAGAATGTGTGTCCTGGCAATTGAGGGACCTGTTTGTTTTCGAACTACTCATTGTGATACTTTCTGCTTTGCCCTAGGGATAAGTTGTTTATGTATTTTGGGGAGCATTCTTTGTAGGTTTCCAACACACTTGCTTTGGCCTTCTAGATGGGCGGTCGGAAGGTAACCCACTCCCGATCCATTGGCTTGGTAGGTCTTGTACTGATCTCCAGGGTGAGCAGGGGGATCCACTGTGGGGCAGCGCAGTGTCATCCCCTCACTATATCTCCATGGCAACCCTGGCACTCCGATGGAGTGTCCCCTTGTTGGGCTCCATGGTGGATGGGGACCATTGGGATGAATCTTATATCTACCTCTGTGGATACTAAACCGTTTCCTCCACCTCTTCCGCAAGAAAGAAGAGATATCCGCAACGAACTATTGATTTAAATGTTTTTTTGCAAGCGATGACTGACCGGAAAAACCTCATTTCCTCATGGCATGCACCGAGGAAGAAAAAAGTTTAAAAACGCAAGTGCTGTCCATCTGGGGCGAGCCATGAAGGAAGCATATGGGAAGCTCCAAGCGCTCGTGCGACAGAAATGGAACGATTCGTTTTGAAACGCGTACTGACGAGCAAAAAGAAATCACTAAAATCCAAGCAAATTGCCGGCCTCCAGGTGATAGTGTCGCCGTACCAAACTTGAACCTGTGCAAAGGCGTAGTAAAACATGACTTTTATTAAACGTTTAAACGTTTAAAATTAAAAAAAAACATAACGTTTATAAAATTAAAAGGAAAGAGCAGAGGAAAGTGATCCCTACTTCAACCCTGATCCTTACCTTTGACCGTTCGTCCCTCCCGAAAGAATCAGTTGTGGTTTCTACAACCTCCATGTGCGACAGTATGTACCAAATCCTTTGCGCTGTTTTAAGTGTCAAAGGTTTGGGCATACCCAGCAACGATGTATGTCGGTAAGCCGTGTGCGTTAAGTGCGGTGCTTCAGTGCACGATACACATCCCTGCGCTACACCACCGCATTGTGTCAATTGTGAAGGTGACCACCAGCCAACTACCTTTTTCCGGCAAAGAGAGATTCAGAAGATAAAAGTAACTGAGAAGGTTTCCTTACCTGAGGCCAAACGCCGGCACCAGGCTAGAAGTCCAGTAGACTTGTCATGATCCTTCTCCAGTGTAAAAGATCAAGTCCTCGAGGCTATCAGCAAGTTGTCAAACACAACGTGCTCCTGCTCTAGTAGCGCACTTCAGTTGTCAGGTGTCGCCTATAGACTTCCCTGATGATACAGCGTGCATCATGCAGGAAAGGTAATAATATCAACAATGTTTCACAAAATCAAGCCTAAAACTCCACCAGACACAGATCACTTCCACTGAGCCCCTAAAGGAAATAGATTCAGATATCGCTTCTGAACAAATATTATTTACCGAAACCCCGTCCTGCTACTTCCGAGACTCGCATTGAGCGATCCTCCAGCCCATGTACATCTCGGTCGCCTATGGCAAAAAACGGGAAATCCCATCAACACAGGCGACCATCTCCAGCAGCAGTAAGGATGACGGGGAGCACCATGAGATTTCCTCTAAAACTTTTCATGTGAGAAAGAAAAAAAGCCTCAGAAGTAATACCCTACAATGGCTTTCTCGTGGAATCTAAACCGTTTTTGTTCCTATTCAGAAGAATTAAAATTGATGGTCTCACTACAGACCATGCATAGTCTGCCTTCATGAAACTCTTCTTCCGCATTATCCCTCTGGCTTTGCGGGTTTAAATATGGTTTGATCAAGATGACGGAATCCATGCTCACGGTAGTGTCGCGGTACTTATCCGTGACTCCCTGTTCTCTGAGGATCTAAACTCGGATACACCTACCGTCCTTTTTCTCTAACGGTGTGCAATAATATATATATATATATATATATATATATATATATATATATATATATATAGTAATGGGACGGTCGCACATCGCGGATGACGACACGAGCCATATATTTATTTTACTTAATTAAGAACTGCGCCGCCGTAAGGAGCAGCCGGAAATGCCGTTTCCGCTCTACCTGTGTAAGAGCCGCTTAGCGCGCCGGGGGAGAGGAGGAAGATGCGCCTCCTTTGTTCAGCCGAGAAAGCCGGACGCACGCCTTATGACGTGTGGGGAAGCACGCCACCCCCACACCCCTTCACCGAGCAACGGAATTACCCGCTCCTATTTCTGGGAATTTCGGTGAAGTTGGTTACTGCGGGGGAGGTTGATGGGGGCGACTTTGCCGCTGGCGCCGTGATAGGCGGAAGGGTTACAGGTGGCGCGACATCCAATAGAAATAGACAATGCGGGGAGGAATCACGTGGTACGCGTGCCTTCCTGAGGGACCGTGGATGTGAGGACGGATCACTTCTATTGTATCCGAAGTCGCGAGGAGGAGACTTGCATCGGAGGTAGCGAGGAGAGACCACATTGGTGCCTGGCCGCCCGAATGCCACGCCGCCTCGCCACATCGCAGCCCGACTCGTGGGACGACATCCGGCCGATGGGACGGGACACTACTACTGTGTGCCTGACTGACAGTGCCATGTGAGTGCGAGCCGGGGACGTGGTAAACTATACGAAGCGACCCGTCATCGCCCGCACCAAGCGCCGCCCGCACCAAGCCGCCGGCCGACGCCCGCCGTTGGCCTAATCCGGGGCCGCCGCCGTGACTGCCAAGGGGCCGCCACAAAGGGACCTGGAGCAACGCCGTAGCCGCCGCCGCCGCCGCCAGACCCGCTGAGCGCAGGGATGCCCGAACGCTGCACCTGGAGCTGGATCGCGGCCGCCCGGGAGGGCAGACACCGGAGCTGAAATGAACTGTGGCCATACCGGCCATTAATAAGTTAAGATTGGATTTAAGTTAGTTTTAAGTTTATTCATGTCACTGGGCTTCACCCACACAATATAATAAGTGATTAAAGTAGTTTATGAAAATGCTGGAGTCCTTTTCTCTAGTAGTTAGGCAAGCATGCATGCCTCCCTCTAGGGAGTCTGCTGACGAAGCAGCCGGGCAAAGCTGAATCGCCGAAGGAATCAGGTAGTCGGGGAGGCGGTGGTTGAGAACGCCAGTGGTAGACCGTTTGAGAGCGCGCGGCGCAGTTTGAAAAGGGCGCGCCCGCAGCCTACAGTACTCTTGCGTGCTACGTCCGCGGCACGGCGCATGAAGATGACGTATGGACAATGGGACTGGAGAGGAGGCGAGGCCGCGCACTACCCCTGCACGGAGGATGCGTGCAGAAATAGGCGAGCCCACGGTCAGTCACTCTCTTTCGTTCCCGTGTGCCAGGCCGGCAGTACTCGCATTAGTTCGTGACCGCCGCAACAACTGCTTCGCCGGGTTACTAAATAGGAGTGTTGGACGTCGGACAGACGCCTTGATAGCCGTTCGCGAACTTTGTAGAAGTATTCTGGAAGAAAGTATTACTTCAGACAAAGACGCGGGGGGTGAATCTACCTGTTATTGTGGAGCCGACGCCAAGTACAATGGGGAAGTAGTTCGTGCTGAGGTCAGGTAAGTTTCAATCAGCGGCGAAATTTGGGACAGTGCCAGTGAGAGATACGTACGCACGAGTTATTCAGTGCGGTGCAAGGAACATTCGCACGCTGGCGTTAATAGAAACGTCGAGGGGGACGAAGCAAACGAGGATGAAAGGCGCCGGGAGCACAAGACCGGAAGACGACGCGAGAGGGCAGTGAGCAGTCACCTGCGACCGGGGGCTCACGATTGGCAGCGCGGGGATTGGAAGCGATCTCCGTCTACGCGGAGGCCGGAGTGCAAGGTCAAGCATTGTAGCTCGGAAAACACTGACGGGAGGTAAGCAAGCGCCGCTAAAAGTAGGCCAAAGTCACGACTATCAGGGAGAACTTGTTAGCCAGGAAATTGTGAGGAGAAAAAGCACACGGGAGGTATCTGAGTATCATTCAAAAGTTCTTGCCATTTTAATGCACCATTGTCTACTAAAACTGTAAATAGATCATTATTCATTTTATGATGTTCGTGGACTCAGCGAAACTGTAGTAGAGAGAGTAGAGGGACACTTTTTTGTAATTACCGTTATTTTAAGGGAATATTAAATAGTATATTTTGTCAGTGTTTAAAGTAAATAGGAATAGTAACAAATCTAATTAATCAGAGTAATAAAGATAATTCTCAGTGATTATTAGCGTGATTAGTTTAACGTATAATTTTTCCTTCATAGAAAAAGGGTCTCAGATTTTTTGTTTCATTGTTACTTGGTGTGATTTTTGTAAGCGACGAAGGTTTTAAGTTTATTAAAACCTGTTTAACTGATTTATGTTTTTTTTGTTATTGGATTGGCTCTCAAAACCCTAAAAGAACCCACTGCTCTGAGATATTACAAGCTCGCTAGAACATGACATCTGTGAGGTCCCCAACGCGAATTTGGTAGTTACTAGCCGAGAGGTATTTCGTCAGAATATATGTAATATATATTCCTCCTGGCCAAGTCGTGTCATAACAAGAACTTGAAGATGTGTTTCAGTTGCCCGCCTCTTTTCTTATTGTGGGAGACTTAAATGCCCACAGGCAGGCAATATACTTGAAAATTTATTGACAACCAGAACATAATTCTTCTGAATACTGGCAAAAGCACACATTTTCCGTGGCTTCACTTTCTCGACTGCCGATCTGGCTTTTTGTAGTCCATCTATCATCTCATAGTGGACTGTCATTGGCGACCTGCATTGCAGTGACGACTTCCCCATTCATAAATACGGATGTCCGGAAATACCCGTACCCCCAAGAAATACGGATATCGGAAACCTGCCCAAACGATATCGATGTTATGGTTGCCTATTTTATTGATGCCGTTCTTCATGCGACCTCAAAGCGTAGTGGATTCGCAATTATGGATGATCTGATCAATTATAAAAAATTACGAGCCAGAGCTAGATTAGCCATACGGAAAAGTAAGGCAGCGTCCTGGAGAGCTTATACTTCATCAATCTCTTGCCGTACGCCCCCTAAAGTAGTGTGGCGAAAGATTCGACAGATCGCTGGAAGAGTTCCTTTGCCGTTTGTCTCAGGGATTGTGGTAAATGAAAATCTCACCACCAGAAGATATAGTTGAAGAATTGGCCTCTCACTACGAGCATACGAAGGTTGCCTTTTGTTTCGGGATTTGGCAACCCTGGTGTTGCAATCTGGCAATGACAGCTCTATCGTAAGGTTGGATGTTTTGAGGTTATACGTACTCAGAGCGTTTTGACAAACGAACACTACTTGTGTTGTTTACAGTAACTTAAAAGATTCGTCTTGGCCCAAAAATGGAATTAAATCATGAACATTTTCGTGCGATTATTTTTTACAACTTTCGGCGTGGATTAACTCAACTGTGCATGGATGAACTTAATTCAATTTTTGCCGATGAAGCTCTGTCAAGGACCAGTGTTTATCGATGGTATGGTGAATCCAATCGTAGTTCACTCCAAGACGTATTTCGCGAAGGTCGTTCAAAATCATTGTTCCGAAAACCATTGATGCTATGCGTGAACTGATATTGCAACATCGTCATGTGACCTATCGTGAGATTGAGACAACCTTAGGCATTAGTGGGATCAGCATACATTCAATATTGCATGAACATTTGACTGTCAAAAAATTTGTTCGCGTTGGATCCCTCACAATTTGTCAATCGCTCAAAAAAGGCTCGTGACGATTGATCGAAATAAATTTCAAAAAATACGATCGCGGTGCTTCGAAACACGTCTATGACATCGTGACGGGTGATGAATCGTGGATTTACGCGTATGAGCCCGAAAGTAAACAGCAGTCGACTGTATGGGTGTTTCAAGATGAGCAAAATCCAACAAAAGTTGTTCTCAAAGCACTTTCAAACAGATGGTCGCCTGCTTTTTCGGAAAAACTGGACATGTCGCAACCGTACCACTAGAACAACGCAGAACAGTCAATTCTGAGTGATACACAACTATTTGTTTGCCAGCTGTCTTCCAAGAAATCAGTAAACCAACCACCGAAAACGGATCACTCTTCACCACGACAATGCGAGCTCTCACACATCGGCTCAAACAACTGCATTTTTGAGCACCCAAAACATCGATTTGATGAGTCATCCGCCATGTAGTCCTGACTTGGCACCGAATGACTTCTTTTTATTTCCGTACGTAAAAACAAACTGAGAGGCCAACGTTTTTCGACACCTGAAGAAGCGGTTGCTGCATTCAGAATGCATGTTTTGGAGATACCTCAATCAGAGTGGCAATAGTGCTTCGACAATTGGTTCAAACGCATGGAAAAGTGTATAGATCTTCATGGGGAATATTTTGAAAAACAATAAAGTGATTTTCGATGATTAATATTTGTTTTTGTCCTCTAATCCTGAAATATAAAAGGCAACCCTCGTATCTTCAGCTCCGTGCACTACTCTCCTAACTTTCTGAAGACCAAAAGAAGAATGGAGAACTGCAGACTAGATTTGTTGAGTTGGGTAGAGGAAGATTACATTGCTCCTTTCTTCATGGATGAGTTTTCCTGTGCTCTCGTTTGTGCAAAAGATTCTGCTTCAGGACCAGACCAGATACATAATTAAATACTTAAACACCTACCGGAAAATGCCCTTTCTTTTCTCCTCCGCATTTTCAATCTGATTTGGAATGAAGATTCCTTACCAAGGTTTTGGCGTGAAGCCATTCTTTTTCCAATCCCTAACTAAAGAAGGAGAGGTCACAACAATCCCTTGAAGTTACCGCCCAATCTCGCTCACAAGCTGAGTGTGCGACTTTAAAGCGACCTTGCCACTCAAATGTCCGCTTCTTTCGTGCTACAACAACACCTGGCAGCAATTTGTTGTATAGAAATAGCGTATATCATAGAAACAGCGTATGACAGCGCCTGGAGGTACGGCATTCTTCGGACCTCAGGAAACGGCTCCCTTCGTTTCTAGTTGATTTTCTTCCGACAAGATCTTTCCCCGGCCGCCTTGGTGACACGTTATCCCCAAGTCACTAGTTAGAAAACTGTCACTCTTTGCCATTGCTATCAATAGTATCGCATCAGCAAGTCAAGAGCCTGTGAAAGCATCGCTCGTCGTTGATGACTTCGCCAAATTCTGCTCCTCGAAGAGCATGCAAGTTATCGAGAGGAAGTTACAGCTTGTCCTCAATCAACTGCAAGAATGGAGCGATAAATCCGGATTCAAGTTCCCCACCTCGAAATGAAGTTGCATGCACTTCTGTAGAATATAACACCTTCGTATTCTTCCTGATCCTTTTGGTGGGAGGTCATCAACTTCCCTTCGTCGAATATGCCACTTTCCATGGCCTGACATTCGACCAGAGGTTAACATGACGAGGCTCTGTGTATCACCATTGAACCTCCTTCGCAAGCTTACTGGTAGAAAATGGAGCGTAGGCAGAGTATGTCTGGTGCGCCTTTATAGGACTACATCCGTCCTATCTTAGATTATGGGTGTATTGTTTATGGGTCAGCCTATCCATCAACTCTCCGGTCATTGAATACCATACACAATGCCGGTATACGGATCAGCATAGGCGCCTACCGCACTAGTCGCATTAATTGCCTCTTGGCCGAGGCTGGTGAACCATCTCTGAGCTGAAAGCGACAAAGTTTGAGTTTAATTCAATTTTTTTAACTTTGCTAAGCTAATTTTACGGACCTCGTGACGAGGAAGTCCGGGAATTCCAAAACCGATGCGGCACTGGAACTTGTTCGCAAATAGACAACTTTGCGAATGCTCTTATGAAGTTCACTAATGCTGATTGGCTCGCATGCTCAATGCGCTTTTTCGCTTTATACATCCAGCTCCATCTCCACTATCGCTGCTACTGATCATTCTTGAACCACCGGGTCACCTCAGTTTACGGGACTTGTTCGAAGGATGACCAAGTAAAAATAGGAATTATTTGCAAACACAATTTTGATGATAAATTCCGTTCTATACTTCGGTAATACAGGATACGAGAACGTCTGCCTCAATTATAACACCCGTCGTAGGATTTGTGAAATAAAATAAACTAGTGGTGCTACAGAGTGGCACAGACTTTCTCGAACTAGTTTTTTCTTTGCTCTGGGCTATATTTTCGGTTTTACTCCACCTTCTTCCCACCTAAAGATATTTTTTTTAATTTTTCGGTTCCTTAATGATATTTCCGAAACATGACTTTAAGAATACTACAGAAATGTAAAACCTCGTTTTATATGGACATTTTCGTTGAAACATTTTAAGAAACTAAAGTCTGACTGTCTGAAAATGCAGAACTGCGAGCTGAATTTCTCAGGATACTTTGAGTTTTCGAGAAACTTTATGAGTGATTACATATTTTTTTGTCTACTTACCGATCTAAAAAAAATTAATTTTTGCGAATCGTCGCCGTCCTAACACAATCCAAATTTTTCGTTACACATTTTTACATAATTAGTACTGTTATATATTTTGCTATTTTCACAAAAATGTTATTCTATCAATTTTATTCAATATTATGACTCATTTTTATGAAAACACTCGTATTTCCTACATCATTACTGCGTGTTGTCTACTCGAGGTTCGCTACATGACGCGATAGGATGTTTTCACTGTCCTGTTCGTCTGCATCAGCTATCTTAGTGACTGAGATCTGTTTCACCTTCAGGAATGAAAAGTATCGCTGATGCCGCGTCTCGTGAAATTAACTTTAATGTTAGAGAAACTTTGCCGATCGTCGACGTATAAATCTTCGCTGAGAATGCCGCAAGCTGCAGTGATTGCTGGTTTGTAGGATGGTTTCTATTGCGTTTTGTCTGCCTGCTAAACGACCGCACTAAATTGTAATAAATAAAGGTTTTACAACTGACGGAAAAGTTGTATGATACAAAGCATGCATTAATTTGTACTCTCCAAATTATTTTTTTAAATTTATTTGGGATATTTTATAAATGTAATTTTGTATTAGTAAATGTTCGTTTTATAATTAGTGTATATTAATAATGCATATTTATTGCATATTCTTACTGTTTTTATTACATATTTTGGCGTTTCATACTACATATTTTCCTGCCTCTATTTATGAGACATTATTTAAAGCACGAGTACTCACAAACTCAATGTATACAGGTCATTGGTAATGTAAATATTTAGGTGAGAGAAATGTAAAAAAAAAGTGTGTAAGTTTTGAAAAATGAAACAATAGAGGAATACGGCGTTTATGTCATCTTACACAGGACAATTAGTACCATCCCTACCAAAAGTTTGAAAAAACTTTGGAGCAGTTTTTTAGTAATTCTTTGTCTTTCATATTTTTGTGATGCAGATATTTCACGCAATATTACACGAAAACTACTAAAACTTTCAAAGAAATGTGCGTGACGTCAATGAAAGAACTAATTACGGAGAACAAAGAAAAAATCTGTTGGCCGCCAAATTAATTCAAATATGGTGCCACGCTTCGAACAGCTCAGTTTCGCTGCTCTTAGAAGGAAAAATTATACATTTCAAACTACTCGCCGCGGAGAGTAATTTTGCACAAAATCTTGTTCTAATCTTGCTCAAAAAACCGCGCGAATTCCCTCCTAATTGACCAATTCGCATTTTTTGTACAAAGCTCTTTGAAATCGATTGTCAACTGAATCGAAAAGTCACAAATATTGTCACCACCTGGGCGGCTGCGACGAAAGATTTACTCATTTACCGGAATCCACTTTTTTCATATTGACGCGACGAGCTGGTATTGTTTGAAAATCAGAGGAGCAGCGAGCAGTTTCGTAGCGATCGTGCAGAGAAGCTAAGTGACACTTGTCATGGAAAGTTTGATTCGGTACGTTGGCAAGCAATTCCCAGCACATTTCGGCAGTCTCCGTGACCTTAAACTCCAAAACGCGGCAGGAAACAGGCGTGCCTATGCAACAAGCATGAAATTCGTAAGAAAAACGTTTATTTTCGTCCAGACAGAGGTAACCATGACTATCTCTTCTGTACTCGTTGATTCTTTCGGCAAAGTAACCTTCGTCAATTATGTATCGCTTTTTTCAGAACTCCCTCGTCTGATGTGAACACAGAAGGAGATGTTCGTTGCAGTTTGTGCTAATGCTGTTCCAATTCATCTAAGCAATATTTCGCTGCCTCAACAATCTCTGTTCCTAGTAATAAGATATTAGCTTTTAAGTTTCTAATCTTCTTTGAGATGCAATGTTTTCATAATGCATTCTATATTGAGAGTATGTTAAGAATGGGCTTAAATTTTTCTGCAGGATTTGTTGTGGGGAAATTTTCTTGGTGATTTGTGTTAATAACCTAATATAATAATAATAATAATAATAATAATAATAATAATAATAATAATAATAATAATAATAATAATAACACAATTATAATTTCTTGAGAAGAAATATCCTGGTGTTGGATACAAAAGAAGAGCAAATTTGTAATTTATTATTAGATGTTTCGAAGCTTTATATCAGACAACAATTATCAAATTCAATAATTTTTTTGTAATCAATTGCCCTTGATCTTTTTTTTATATTGATCAATTACTGGTTCATATTTGGCTATTGCCCCGCAATCTACACCTTTATCATCATTGACCCTCTTTAAAATGTCTTCAACATCAAGTGGTCATAAATCTAGTGGGAACCATTGGTCTTTAAGATCGTAAATTTTAAAACTAGTATTGGCTTTAATTTTAATTTTTATCCTTGTTTACAGATTTCACAATTAGAAAGAACAACAAAAGTTTTAGAAGAAGAAGTTCAAAATTTACTGCAGAAACTTGCAAAATTGCACTTGGCAGATAATAAAAAAACATTCAGAGAAAATAAAGCAGTAAATTCTGACCATGATATCACTCAGCAGCAACATTCAGCTGTTCATTCACATTTCAAAGAGCAAGTCAGTAATGATAATTTTGGAAACGAAATGTTTGATTCATTAGAAATGCAAAACAAATGTGTTACTGAGGGACACAATTACCAAGCCCGGAATGGATCAGGTTTTCAAGAGAGAGGTAAGCAATTATCTTCTTTATTTTCTTCTGATCAACATGAAATTATTAGAAAACATGAAGTACATATCTACTGGCATATGCTGGTCAAGAAAGTAAGATTTCTTTTACTTTCAAAGGGAAAGATGGGAGAATATGCAAATAATTTACTGTTAATGAACATAATGAAATACACAAGTTAATTAATGTACTTTTCAATTGTTTAATAATCATGTGTCATTCAGTTTACAATTTATTCCTAGTTGTGTAAATATCAAAGAATGTGTAGAAGATTGTGAATTAACTTACTTCTTAATACAAATTTAATACCTTGAAATATTTGCATCATACAACAAAAAAGAAATAAAAAGAATTGTCAAGGACCCTCGAAAACTAGTAGAATACCTTCGGCCACTCCGTGTTCCGGAAGCCGACCCACACCAACCGCTATTCACACGCGGACTCGAAATGAGTACTCACCACCCACACTTCTCGGGCCGCCCTTATTAGCGACATGGACAGTCTCAACAAGGAAAAAGAGATACTCAGAGAGACTTTCCTGGCTAATGGCTACAGCATCTGCCATACAACGTGCCTTAAAGAACCTCGACGCACGAGATGACGCAACGACACCAACGAGCCTGCAAGCCCCCCTCGTAAGACAGCTCGAAGACCCGTACCATTGGCTCCGAGGACCGCTGGCGGCCACGCGTCATCAAGGAGGCCCATCAACTTAAACCGAGATGATGGCCTCCGCCTCAGCACCACCTGGAAACGCGCCTTCACGGCCAGCCAATGCGGCGCCCACCCCAGGGGACACACCCCTACAGTCGACCTATGACGGCCCTCATCGTTGCGAGAATTACTCCCTTCTTTTTTTGTATTGAACCGCTTTAGAATTTCTCCCTCTGTTGCCACCTTTCCCGTGGCCCCAACTTGCTCCTCTCCCCCGTTATGGCTCCGTTCTTTCTCCTCCAATCCCGTACCACCTTCCCGCTTCCTATTGGTCGACTACTTGACCAAACCCGTCCTCCCCTTCTCCTTCGCATAAGGCCAGTGCGCTAGCCATTTGGCAGCAGTACGCTCTGAAGAAGGCCACAATACGCTGGCCGAAACGTTAGCCACCATGTCAGTGACGCGGCTCGTCCCGGATGGTATTATTTGTCACAATTCTCTGTTGCCGCAGAAAATAATTGAGGATTCCAGAAACATTATTGAAAACTAATTGAAGCAATTCTAATCACAAATATAATTAAATGTGAATATTAAATAACAGTGAAACCTCGTCCTAAATCGCATTTTTTTTAAATATGTGGAGTCATTTTTAGGAAAATGGCGTTTAAGTATTACTTTAATTTCGAAATTTAAGTACCCCCCTCCCCACTCCCAGCTGTTCAGTGGACAGAAGTATTATTCGCAGTAATACTATTTGACTAGAGTTTTTATTTAAATATTTATGTTAAAAGTATGTAATTATTTAAACAATATTGTATAGTATCATATACACTTCAATAATAATATGATATAATAGATATATTTAACAAAAAATGATGATTCCCTTCCTCTCCCCCCCCCCCCACACACACACACACACAAAAAACCAGCTGGATCTGCCCTATTTAGTTAGTACACTCACCTGAAATACTGCTACTCATATCAACCCGTGTATGGCCGTGACATTTCACTTGTTGAATTTTCTCAAATGGTATGAGCTGGTTTTAACAACAAACATCTCAATTGATATTGTCTTGCTGCTTCTTTAGCAATAAGGAGTAAATTCCACTAACCAATTTTAAGTGCAAATTGTACCAACTTTCTCTTTTAGCTTTTATGATACCTTTAACTGGTTGGTTGCCGAGGTGTCTGCAGTGACTCTTTACTTTGAGGTCCCACGATTTGAGTCCTGGCGGTGGTGACTTTTCGCCAATAGGCATCCAATTCATCTGCTACACGGTGAAGAATTTTAGCAGCCGGCCGCTCTGATCGATACCACGCAAATGTCGGAGCAGCACCCTAACAAACATTTCACGGAACGCACGCAATCTTTCATTCCTCTTCCTTGTCATCTTGGCCTCATACACACGTACACTTACCTATTACGCCATCACGCATGTCAGAGCAAGCTAGAGCTTATTGAGGTCTCCTTGCTGAGGCCTGAAAGAGATACCTTGAGGGAGAAACACGCCGCAAGCTGATTTACAGGTCCGTGCTGGATCTCAGCAACCAGCCGGGGTACAAACACTGCCATCTCTCTGAACAAACCATTCGTAAACCAATGACCATTGCAGTTGATGTGCCCAGAGATATCAATCTGTTGATTCCATTCCGTTTTCTTTTGTTTGGAGACATTTGAAGGGTGTTATTTTATAATGCATCAATATAATTGTTTTTTGTCATTATGATAAACATTTTCTTTTGTTTCATTTATTCTTATTTTATTTTTTATTCACAATTTGGCTGTTCCACATGGAGATATATTAAAAAATTGTTTGTGTAGGTTGCAAACAAGAAGAAACTAGACACTTTTCATGGGAACCATCAATGCTATTTTTAGGTAAGCAAACCTCAAATTTACAAATTTAATTAAAAAGCTTAATTTGCATGAAGTATTAGTGTTTCGTATTAGTTTACTCTTTGTAACAAAACTCAAGGAATCAAGTACGTCTTCCAAAATTAAATCAAATTTGAGAATTTCAAAAACACAAAGGTGTTGGAAAAGAACTTGTTAGAAATACTCTAGAACCAGACAGTTCACATTCTCATACATCTTTTAAAATTGGTTTTAAATGTTTATCTCTCTCTCTCTCTCTCTCTCTCTCTCTCTCTCTCTCTCTCTCTCTCTCTCTCCTCTCTCTCTCTCCTCTCTCTCTCTCTCCTCTCTGTGTGTGTGCGTGCGTGTGTGTGTGCGTCTGTGTGTGTGTGGGGGGGGGGCGTGTGTGAAGCACGACACGTTCCAAATAAAGTATATCTTCTTTATATATAGAAGGAAAGAGAAATGTTTTCATTTTAATATTAGGTGATACAAATAAAAATGAGTAAGTACTCTAGAGCAATTGCTCTCGAGAACAATTAGGCACTACTACTACTACTACTACTACTACTCAGATGCAATTGCATATCGGAGCACTTCTCTCTCCGAGTAATTGCTCACTAACTGATCTATTGCGGTTGGTCGATTTTGTCTGTTTTGTCTACATCAACGTGCATATTCCTGATGGTGTCAACCATGCTCGTTTAAGGGCCTGCTTAAGTTCCGAATACTAATCCGACATATATTTTATCCGTCAGATAAAAGTACCTGATAGTTTGCGTTTCACCAAGGTCTTTCTTGTTAAAACTTCTTGATAAATAATCTTGTTGATTGCTCTTTCACCTGCGGCAACGCCGCTTTTTCGAGCCAAACGCGCTCTGAACGCGCGAATTCAAATGTGTTTTGCTAATGGCAATGTGAGGTGTTTTTCGTTTCATTCGTTGTTATTTAGTGTTACAGTTTACTTCGGCGTGAGCTGTGGGCGAGTTCGGCGTATCGTATCGTACTTGGTGTTTCGTATATCGTGTCGTACTTGGTGTGTGTAGAAGTTTCAAAATGGAAAGGGAAAAGAAGCGAGAAAGATGAGTTAATTTTACACATGAGGAAACACTTGTATCCCTCAGTGAGGAGACAAAAAATATTATTGAATGTAAAGTAAATGATGCTACCATGTCGCAAGATAAAGATTGCCATGGAAAGCTATTGAAAAAGCTTTCAACAGCTCGGTGGGTGATTCTTTTTGTGAAGGGAAACTTCAATTCATATTGAAGCTCTGATGAGAGATTATGAGAATCTGATTATAACTATCTAACTTTTTTTTTTAACAAAATTATAATGAAGCTCATGCTTACAAAAATGACTGATTCTGAAATCATAACTGGAGTAAGGTAAGGAAATCCATTACAATTTTGACATGATTATGGAGGATATTATTGAAAATTGATTCTTTAATTTCTATTGCCTATTTCACATAAATTACTCAATATTGAGACTTATCTCTGAGGACCAGCCTATTATATATTATAAAAATAAATGTATAAATACTATTCACTCCCTGAACAGAATTTTAGTGTATAATTTACAATTAAATACCATGTTTGATAATTTACAATTAATGCCATGTTAGAATCAAATCTTTTCACAAACATTGATGACAGTGTTCTCTCTAAAATACGAAGTAATTTAGGATAATAGACCCAGAAAATATTCTGTAATAATCTCAGAAACACATAAAAACAAAAGACTATTAATTCCATGTTAGAATCAAATCTTCTCACAAACCTTTACAATAAAGTTCTTTCTAAAATAAAAATACCATAAAAATATATTTTTATACTTTGTGGTGAGTTCCAATTGCCTTTATAATTTTTTTCTCTTTATTTTTAGTTAGTCATATCAACAACTAAGATTATTAGCAACCAGATTTATAGCAAGTGCTTAGACAATTGTAATTTCATCCATCATTATATTAACATAAGTGTCATAACATATATATGTTAACATTGAATGGCATCAGATATTATGTATAATACACAATACAATTACACAGTATTATCATGTGTCATTAAGAATATTACAATAATAATTAAGAATATTACAATTTTCACAAAACTTGATCAATTTGTTCGGACATTTGGTTGAATACAATAAGGTATCTAAAGCTTTACTTGGAGTAGTAGATTGTCTTTGATGACTGAATTTAGTGGTTTTCTATAATGTTGGATATCATTAAATATGTGTACAAATATCACAAAGAGGAGAGGATGTTTATACATTTTTGGGGTTTTTACGTTTATTTTTTGGTATTTACATTTAGATCTGTTCCTTCCACATCTGATTATTATTTTTTATTTGATTAATAGTTGCCTCTTTAAAATAATAAGGTTTATTTTCATGCTGATCTGCTCTCTCTCTTTTCATATGTGCCGCTCTTCTTCAAGTGAAAATGTATAAGTATGTTCTCACAATGAATTTTTTTTTTAGATTGAATTTTTTCTTTTTGATAGCATGTTTTATACAGTTCGGTTTCTTCTTCTTCTTGCGAGTGGTTTACATTTTTTGTGGCCGTTACAATTTTTCTCTTTCTTTTTTCCTTAGTTTCCATGTTTCTGCACCATACAATGTTATACTTTGTATGATAGAGTCAAAAAGTTTTTTCTTGGTAGACTTGGATATTTCTTTTCCCCAGAGCAGCGAGTTTCACTTTCTATTAGCTTGCCGTCCTTATGTAAATTTTGAAGCAATATCTTTTCTGGAATCTACTTCTTCGCTAATAATTTCACCCAAATATTTAAATTCATGGCATGCTTCTATCTGATCTCCATTTATTGGTATATAATTTATTTTCTTCTCTCCCACTACCATATATTTTGTTTTGAGGAAATTGATCTTTAATCCTGCTTTTTTGTATGTTTCCACAAGCTTTCGCATCATATACTCCATGTCAAACTCATCATAGGACAAAATCACCTGATCATGAGCGAATAATAATGTATGAAAGCAATCTTCATCAATGTATATTCCCACACTACAGCACATATTTTGCCATCCTCTTAGACTTTCTTGGAGGTAAATTTTAAACAAAGAGGGTTATAAACAACACCCTTGTGTCTAGCCATTTGTTTGTGCAAATGACTGTGAAACTTCATTTCCTACTTTTATTCTTGTTTCTTGATTCTCATACCAATCTTTTACTGAATTTATATGTTGGGCGCTGATACCAACCTTTTCTAAAATTTGGAAGAGTTTACCTAATGGAACTATATTGTAAGCTTTTTCTAAATCGATAAATACAAGGTAAGTCTCCCTCTTCTTAGCTAATCTCTTTTTAGCTTTATTGTAAAGATACTATCAATACAACTTCTACCAGCTGTAAACACACTTTGCTCATCTTCTTTATTAAACTCCCTTTCAATTCTCTGTTTTATAATTTGCCCACACAGTCTTCCTGTAGATGACGTTATACTTATACCTTTATAATATTTGCACTCCGATTTTGGTCCTTTCTTGTCTAATTGGTGTTAAAAAAGCTTGCTTCCATTCCCTAGGCAACTTTTCTCCTCACAAACACTTATTAAAAATTATTTGTAGTATTTCTAATACATTGGTTGGAGCATTTTTCAATAGTTCTATATGAATACCTCCAGGGCCAGGAGATTTACCATTTTTCATCTTTTTGATGGAGTTCTTTATTTCATTTAAACTTATTTCTTCTACCTTATAAGTGGGTGTAATATCCAATTGTCTGTTAGTTTCTTTCAGAGCTTCCTTGAATTTGTGACTATTCTCTTCAAACATATCTGAGTCAAATTTAACCCATTTGTCCATTTTTATAATTTGTAAATTAGATTGTGTTTTATTGTCTTGTCTTAAACATTTTATAAATCTCCATGATTCCTTGCTTTGTC
>BOPP01000159.1:20179-39837 GCA_017312745.1 Gryllus bimaculatus | reverse complement strand
CCCCGATATTCTCTTCCACTTCTAAGCATTTTTTTATTCCACCATTCATCTTTTGATATTTTTACCAGTTTTTTCACCTCTTATTCAAACTCATATATTCTTTCCTGTTGTCCAGATTTTGGGTTGCAAGCCATTTTCATAATATCATCTTTTTTCCTTTATATTTTCTACTTCAATATTCCACCAATATTGCCCAGGTTTTTCTTTACTCTCTTCCCCCAGAGCTTCAAACGCTGCTTCATGTACTGCTGCTTTTAGTTTTTCGTACATATCATCAGTTGTCCCTTCAGGTTGTTCTCTTAATTTATTTGCCAATCTTAACAGATATAGAAATTTGATGGAGTTTTCATTGAATAGTTTTAGCTGATATTTAGGGTAGGTTATACTTTCTATTTGTTTGTTATAATAGTTTTTTTAGCACTTCCTTTCTAAAGGAAAAACTCATTGTACCCTTCAGTAAGTAATGATCAGAGCTTCATTCTGCAGCTCTAAAAACTCTTACATCCAATGCTTTAATGCAAGATGTCTGTCGCATAATTACGTAGTCAATTATTGATTTCTGGTTCTTCGTAGGCTGCACCCAGGTATATTTGTGTATATTTTTATGTTCATAGAAACCATTTGTAATCTTCATATCGTAGACGTTACACATCTCAATCCATCTTTTTTCCATTTTCATTTACGAGATCTTCTCCAAAAGCACCTGCTCCTTTATTTTTCTCCTTACTCTAGTGTTCATGTCCCCCATTACTACTATTTCTTTCCTATTACTTATTGAAACGAGAAGAGTTGTGAGTTCCTTTTCAAAATTGTCTTTCAGGTTCTTGTTGGAATCATCAGTTGGTCCATAAACGGCAATTATTACCATAGCACATCCCATTATTTCCATTTCCAACTTCATAATTCTTTCACTTATTTCTTTGCAGTTTTTGACATTTCTTTTCCATTTTTTATTTATTGCTATTGAGATGCCTGCCTTTGATCTTTTATCTTTGGATACTCCAGTACAGAAAAGCAAGAAGTTTCCCTTAATTTCATTTCCTTGTGCCTTTTTCTTAGTTTCAGAAAGAACATCAATGTCTATTTTAAATTTCTCCAATTGAACAAACACTTCTTTTTCTTTAGCATTTAAGCCCTGCATATTCCATGTACCAAAATTCAAAGTCCTTTTTCTCGCACAATTTTGTTTCCATAATTGACCTATCCGAGGCTGCGTATTGGGACATTTTGCATTTGAATTTTTTAGTGGTATTGAGGAGCAAGCCCAAGCCCAAACCCCCAACCTAGAGGACCAGAGGTTTTGTTGTCAAGCTTCCCGTGCCCTAGAGGGGTAGTCTTCTCTATGACTATCGAGACTCCTCTCCCCGTTCAAGGCCTACCTAAAAAAAAGCTAAAGAATGGAAAAAAGGATGACACCCTAGACCTCGAAACCTAATAGCGTCGGGTTCGAAAAAACAAGAGTTCGTCAAGAGAGGCCTAGGATAGTTGATAGGAAAGTTGAAAGATGTGTGGCATAAGAAAGTAAAAGATGTCACACCCGAAGAAAGGGATAGTAGATACGACTGTATCCCTGTGGGGGTCCAATAGGGCATGAAATAGGGAGTAGGATTAAGATAGGACGTTGTGAGACATGTTAGTCTGGCTTCTCCATTTCATCCTTTCCGGCATGGGTGACCCTACCAGTAGACATGCCTAAACGAGCATGCTACAGCCGGCATAGCCTTCCTCATCATTGAAGCACGCAAGCCTCCCTGCCCACACAGACAATGCTACTAAAAGGCGGTGTCCCCTGGGGAGGTTCTATTTTTTTGTAAAAATATCTGCTTAATTTAACAAGGTTTGGCAAGTTCTCTCCCGTCTACTTTTATATTTTCTACTTACTAGTTATATACTTTTTCACTTACACATGATTTTTTAATGAATTATATTTCTAATTTCTATGTAACTTTTAATTTTTATTCTCTTATTTTATTATCTATCTTCAAACTTCGTTTGACTTTTTCTTTTTTTCCAGACAGATTACGCCAATTAGTCCTCTTTGACACATGTTGATGAGTGTAATTGACATACAAATTGGTAGGACGCGACTTTTTTTGAAGAAAAGAAATTCATTGATTGTTAAAAAAAGAAAAGGATACTTGTGTTTAATTAATTTATTAGAAAACAATTCATAAAGATAGTTCACAAGACAGTCACTATGTGGAGTAGAACACTACAAAATTGGATCCACTGAACCTAAAACCATTTTCCTGCAAATTATATTTTTGAGATGTGATTTCTTTTATACATCGACGAAATGTATGTGTCATATTACCAGGTGATTGTATGGGAAATATATGTGCAATCTATTGCTGTGAGAACTAGAAATTTCATAAAAGTCTTCTTGGGTGTTTTCTATATTCCTTGGAAACTTCACAAACTCACTCTTAAAGTGCATTGCTCACTTCAATGAAGTCTCTAATTACGATAAAAAAACGATCCCATTGCAAAATAACTGAGAGAGAAGAAGTTAGTTCATTGGTGATACCTTGGAATTGCTAACAAAACATACAGTATACATTTTGTTATTTTGGCATAAAATTAATTTAACATGACCATTACTTTACCAGGGCATTACAGAAATATGTCAGTATTCATAAATCATTTGTTTTTATTTTCTGTTTTATCAGACACAACTTTGTTAACTGTAGGCTTCCTTAACCTCAAACGGTATTTGCAATCTTGTTTGTCAAGGATCTTAAAATATTCTGGCTGACATTCCATCAGGTCGGATGCTATAAACCATCAAAGAATTCATCATCCATCATCTCTGATGTCCATCACGGAAATACCACAAATATTCCTTGAAAATCGCAGCAAGTTCACACACAAATTCTGTTATTTTGGAGTTATCTACCAGATAAACATTTTACAGCCTCTCAAACCTCCAGATTATTTACCGGATACTTCAATCACTGGTTAGATGTGTCAGGCACGTGTAAAACACAAATTTTCAACATATCAGTAAGATAACTTCTAGATAGACTATCAGAAGTTGTATACTATTCACTCTTGAATATATTATCACAGCCAGAAATTCTTCAACTCCTTAGACAACACACACTTTTAATTTAGGTCAAACATCCTAATTTCCTCAACAAATACTTTCAAGATTTCTGAAAGGTAAATTGCATCCCCTCATTATCATTACCTCCCTCTCTCATTCAACTCAAATTTCTTAAAATATCTAATGACAATTTTTTTTAGTCCAATAGAATGTATATTTTCGATGCAATACTGTCAATAATCTCTACTTCAGGTTCCCTGCGAATTCCTAATTGTCAGTGATGTCAATTTGTAATGTTAAAAATCCTGAAAGACGTTCTTGTTGAACAAGCAGAAATACTTTTCTTTTAAAAAGTTAAGTGGCCAGCTGATGTGCATTATTGGCGAAATCATAGGAACTTTTTCATAATTTTTTTATTCACCTAAAACCTCACAACAGTCCTGTGTAACATGTGTTCTATTTAATACATTGAGACCTGCAGATGTTGCTTTGAAAATTAGAAGTAAATGCTTTGTACTAGAAGGAAATTCTTGATTTCATTCATAAGAAAAATAAGCAATTGCTCCTTGGCTGAGCAATTACTCACATTCTTTATTCATACTGTTTAAAAGTAATTGCTTTGAAAACTCAAGAAGTAATAGCTCATTTTTATTCTTACCATCCATTGTGTCATTCTGTTTGTTGTATTGTGGTGTTCCACATTGCTGATGGTAAAAATTGGTGACATCATTGCTGTTTGTAGTGTTGCATTTTCTAAAATCATATTTTATTGTTTTAGGTAACAGTAGAAGACCTTCTTATTATCAACGTCAACAAAATGCTGTCAAGTCTGCCATGGATATAAGAGAGCAAGTATTGAATAGCATCAAGTATAAAAGTTAGGGGATGAGCAATTCTAATATATTTAAAATTTCAATTGTGTATAAAGTATCTTTGAAAGTAAATTGAGAAAATAGTATTGTACAGTTTATCTTTATTAAATGAAGTGCAATAAAGAATTTCACATAAAATATTGTCAAAAATGTTTATTACACTTTTAAAGAGCAAGTCACTTAAGCAAGAATGTATAGTACATGATTAAAAATCAAATTTATTAAAGAGATAATTCATGGATGTATTACAAACAAAAGTGTAATAATTGTATTCCAAAATCACAATAGAGTATAAATATCACAGATCATTACGTAAAGAATATAAACCTTTTTATTGAATTTGAGGCGGAATGCAGGATTACAGTTTGAAATAATCTACCTAGAGGCAATCTGATGACATTGTGAGTTGTAAATTAATACTGAACAATGGAATGTATAGGTGCATCAACAGATCTTCGTCCATTAAGGTCTAGTAGTTCCATTACAACAATGCACTGCTTCACATGTGCTCCAAGTTGACTCACCAGTTTGCAAGCTGCTTGCAGAGTTCCTGGAATATGCAAAAAATTTATAGAATATACTCTACAGAAAATATATGTAGTAATACTAACACTTACCCCCTGTTGCTAGCAGATCATCTACAATGAGTATATTTTGCCCTTTCTGAATAGCATCAGACTGAATTTCAACAGTGTCCTGTGTGCAAACATACGATATTTAAACGAGTGGTAACTAGTCCAAAATGTTTAAGTAAACAAATGCAGTACTTACTGTGCCATACTCAAGTTCATAAGTTTGTTTGTTGACTTGTCCAGGAAGTTTACCTTTCTTTCTTATTGGAACAAATGGTATTCTGGTCTGTAATGATATGAGAGGTCCAAAGAGAAACCCTCTGGATTCCAATCCTATGATTACATCAGGCTTTGGAACCATGTTTTCTACTTCTTCTAGAATTAATTTATTCAATGCTTCCAATGCTTTTGGATTCTTCATGAGAGAGAATATGTCTCTAAACACACAAGTAACACATTATCATAATTATACATATTTTATAAAAAGAGTACTAAAATGCGTGCTAAATAGATGTACCTGAATAATATACCAGGCTTGGGAAAATCAGGATAACTTTTAATACTATTCTTAACAATATTAATATCACTTTCTCTTCCCATTATTGCGGTTGACAGAGTGAAACTTCTTGTACAAAACAAGTCAGGGGAACTGTAATGTGTTACTGAGAATGCTTTCAAACTTCTTTGGTGTACTACACGTGTGATGACAAATTGAAAAAATGAGGACATCAACCACTAGAAGTCAATTGTGTCTTGCCTATTCCTCCTTCCCAATACCGGTGGTGTTCTATCTTGAATACTTGGATATTAATGTTTTTTTGCTAAGTTACACGCGTAAGTATAAGCTTTCTCAAACAAGTTACTTGAACCAATTGTCATCAGTGCACGTTAAGTTGTATACTCTAAGCAGAGCACGCCTGGCGCCAAGGAATTTGCGGCTTCGCGTGGAGGCTCTGCTCTCCACCACCACTCTGCACTGAGATGCACTCACGTGGGTATTGACCGTTGGCCGCAGATAATAGATCACATCCGTCCCGCCACAAGTCAGGAAGAACCAAGGCACGAATATACCAGAATATATTCTCTGGGTCGAACACAGAGCGGGAGGAGCGGGACATCACCACGTATAGTCATGGCATTCAACTGTTTACTAATAGTGCGCTTTGTTCGCACCAGAGCGCTGCAAAACAAACCCGCGCAAAATAACCTCTATAATACAACGGCGATCGTGAATTCGGGTAAATGCGGCGAATACGTCGAGATGGGAAGGAATTGAATCTACTTTATACCTGAAGTTCATTGAAAACCGACGTGTAGAAGCCGATTCGTGTTTTCTGAAAAACACCGTCCATTTATTGATTTATGGACCTCTCAGAGACCTGGCTGTAAACCACAGTTGTATTGAGACTCATGCCTTTAGCGATGCCAAACAGTAGTTCTGCGAGACGTACGCTTCACTTTATTTCTAAACATCATAACGTATCTCCCGGTTTCCAAGTCTACTTCCTATAATACAAAAGAATCGTAAGGAAAGTAATAGTTCAGGCAAAAATAATAAAAAATAATCAGGATATTTTGAACGCTAGAAACAAAATTAAAGCAATGTGGATCATCGTAAAAAATACCACCACATCATTTCGTTACTTAGTAGAGAATGTTGTTTTAAAGGATAATGAAAGAGTAGCCAGTAATCGGAAAAAAGTGACAAATCTCTTCAACCAACACTTTTCTAGAATTCTGTCTGAACTCATAAAGGGACTAAAACCGCAAAATTCAACATCATTATGTTCAGTGGCGGCTCTGGGATTAGGTATCAGGGAGGGCACACAAAGTTACAGGATCAAATAATGTTAGGCATTTGAAATATTGTTATATTTGAATTGTTTAAGTCACATAAGTAAAATTTACAATCGAATTTTCTCCCCGGAAGACAGGCCAAACACATGATCTATAAATTAAATTGAGTCTTCTGTTTTTACATTCTGTAAATCTATTACTAATTATTTAAAATTAAATGAGTCTCGTAACAAAACTCTTTATAACGAAAACATACAAAGTCCATTTAATCTCTCTTCCGACATGGTATTTCTTAAAAATGTGTATAATCCTTTCAAAGTGGAAAAAGCTCTCTCGAATTCTTTTATATAGCACATTCAGCTCGGATGTCAGTTTGCTAGCTCACGAACGAAGAGAACTGTGAAACGAGATCAACCCTTTGTAGGGGGAATTTTTCTTGATATTGTTGGAACGTTTTACAGTCAAGGAGAGAACACATGGATAAATTCCTCCTAAATTAATATGGTCATTTACCCCTTTGAAATTTCCGTACAAAAGAACGATTGCCATTTCTATCAGATTGTAAAATTTTTATATCAGTCCGAGGTGGTCCAATTCTCTTCATGCACAGCCTTGTATCATAACTACATTGACTGTTTTCAGGCATTTTACAGAATTGCAAACCATTCTCAATCTCAATGCACATTACGAACTGGACGCAAAGATAGGAACACAGCATTCACATAGTTTACGGATCGGAAAGATGATGCCGACCATGCCGATTGCACATTACTGCCTGCACTGAATGCTTGCGAAAAGGGAGATCAGTTAAACAGAATACCAGCAGTTAGCACTGGCCTAGACGTAAATCAAGCGAAAAGAATATTGTAAGTTTAAAAATTGATCAATAGATAGCGCCGGGCAACGAGGTTGCTACCTCCCCTGTCAGGCTGCTGGGCGGGGTGAGAATTCGAGCACTTGTCGGCCATTTTTATGTCAGTACGTTCCATAACAACACTGCGTGTAGGACACAGAGGCGAGTGTCCGCAGCCAATAAAAATCGTTCTACGGAACAAGCGGGAGTTTGAAAGCAAAAGATGTGTTCGATTCGAAAACTACCCTACAGACCCACAGAGATTATTTTAGACAGCGCAAGAGAAGAAATACTGATCTCAGTAGGGGGGGGGCAGTGTCACTGATTATGTTCCCAACAATTTTTCGACACAATGTTTATTTACAAAACTTCTAATGAAATCCTGAGAATAGTCAGTAAATTAAAAAATAAATATTCATCTGGTTTATATGAATTTCTGGATTGATAATTGAAAACTTGTGTACCTGCATTTATACACCCGTTAACTCACATTTTCAATGCATATTTACGCACAGGAATATTTCCTGATATTATCAAAACAGCTAAAATTAGGCCAATTTTTAAAAAAGGGAACAAAAATGAAGCTCAAAATTACCGACCAATTTCTCTTTTGTTAGGTTTCTCAAAATTAGTTGAGAAGCTTTCCTATACACGAATGGAAACTTTTCTCTGGAAAAACGAAGCGTTTTCAGACTTACAATACGTTTAGAAAATCAATATCTACGGAAACTGCCATTTTTTTTCTTTTCTCAGAGATGTTGCTTTATTAATGGACCAAAATGAAGCACCCATTGGAATACTTTTAGATCTTTTGAAAGCTTTTGACCTTATTGACCATATCATCTTGCTATCAAAATTACCTTCTTATGGAATTCGTAGTATCGCCCTAGATTGGATAACCTCGTACCTTAAACTTCGATCTCAAAGAGTAGAAATACCGTACTGGCACGAAAGGACATTATTCATTTATCTTTCCAATTCTTTACCAATTGAATATGTGGTCCCGCAAGGCTCGATCTTAGGTCCTATCCTCTTTCAGTTACACGTAAATGATATGCCCTCGTCTATTAAAAACGGAAGACCGGTTGTTTGCCGATGAAATGAATGTTCTTTCAAAAAAGAAACAATAAATGGTACGATTTCGGAAGTTCAAATTGCTTTTTTTATAACAAAGTAATTGTTAATGAAGGAAAAACTGTTTCAATGCATTTTTGCATTTCAAATCAGCAATCGCATGCTCCATTGAAAATGAACAATATGCAATTAGGTGATGTTCAGGTAACAAGATTTCTATGAAGTCGTAGACTTCCGCGGCCAGAGTCATGTGGGTTATCTGGGCTGTCCGGGTGACGCCGCTTCGAAGGCTGTGTTGCCGACGTTTCGACCATCCTGTCATAGTCTTCCTCAGGGATGGTCGAAACACAGCCTTCGACGAGGCGTCACCCGGACAGCCCAGATCACCAACAAGATTTATAGGTCTCTCAATTCTGTAAAACCTCAAATGGAATGTATACATAACTAACTTAAACACTAAATTAAGTTCATTATGTTACGCATTCAGAATTCTTTCAAATTCTGTCAGCCTTCATGCAGCTCGTTGCGTGTATTTTACAAATGTGCATTCCTGCCTGGGATATGGTATACAATTCTGGGGAAACTCATCATGTAGTACTCAGACCTTCAGATTTAAAAAGAAAATTATTCGAATATTGAAAGGAAAAAAAAGCCATCCGCCTGATCCCTGCAAGCCTTTCTTTATTGAGCTTGGAATCTTACCACTGCCTTGCCTATATATTTACGAATCGGTAATATTTGTCAAAAGTGACTTCCTTAACGGTGGGAACATATTTTCATGCAATACTGATATTTAAAACGTCGTAACTGTTATTTGACATTACTGATATTTGATGACGTAAAATCACGTTCATCAAGTGTCTGTATCAACAGCTCACTATCTGAAATCCACTTACAATACATGTACGTTACTTTACAACGCATTGTCAGATGACATTATACAATTGAAGTCGGTTCACAAACTTAAGTTAAAAGTAAAATCTTTTCTGCTGCATAATTGTTAACTATACAGTTAGAGACTATACTGATTATCAGAACGAAAAATATTTATTTTAACAAAACAGTGATATGTTGAGTTAGTTTACATTTGCATTGTATATTTAAAAAAAAGACGTAATAGGTTTGTAACGAATAATGTACTTCAGCTTCCGAGTCAATGACCCCCATCTCGATCAGGTTTTTGTCCAGTTCCCTGATCCATTGAGCAAATGCTGTGATGGCCCCTTGTTTTGCTTCTGGACGTAAATGTAGCTTCACTATGAACACGTTTTGTTGTCTACAAAAGTCTCCTTTTGCGAGTAATGGTAAGAGTAAAGGTGAGGGCCAGTTACTATTTTGTTAGCAATGCAGAAAAATCATACGTGCAATTCGTTTACCGATGCAAAAAATCTATAATTCGGAAACGAAAATGTATGTTTTTCCCCCAAATATTGCTTATCTCGCGATTTAAAAAAATATTTTTATTTATTTTAAACTTTACTCATCTTTAAACAATTCATGGTTAAAATGACGGGAAATGATTCTGAAACTCAAGAAAACGTGCGCATGTAATCTTTTCCCCATACGTCACATACAGTTTTTTCTGTTTTTTTTTGACTAAATAAATCTAAATCTAGCCAAACGCAGCACCAGAACCCAAAATCTTATGCTACTGTCATAATACGTCATACCAATGAGGTAGCAAATGTTAAAGAACATGCACTACAAAGCAACAAAACGGCGACGAAGATATAGAAACTGGGAAGGACGTAGAAGAGATACCTCGCAATAAAGCCTTCAAGACGGTCTTCTGTAGAAAAGGGACAAAGAAGGGAAAGACCATCGTCGCCGGTGCCTCTACTGAAGGCGTCCTAAAGACAGGAGAGCAGACAACATGGCTACATCTACGCCGGCTGTCACAAAACCCCTCATCACATGATGTGACAACCTTCCTCAAGGGAAAAGGAAATGAAAAAAAAAAAAAAAAGAAAACTACGAACAGCTGAAGATCAAAGGATGGATCCTTCAAAGTCAGTGGCGTGCTTAGATTGCACCGTTGCACAACTCTCAGATAATTGAAAAATATCTCATAATATCTTAGGAATATACCATTTACTTTTAATGACATTCAATAATTAAGATATTGCAGCAATATCGATGTATATTGTGGCGTCACCAAAAAATATTATAATATTTTTATATCCAAATAGTTTCCATCACAGGAAGTTAAGTAGGTAGCGGGACTGGGCTTTTGTTGCGAAGAACCCTAACGACCGCCCGGCGGCGCCCGCACATTGACAGCTGGCCGAACGACCGCTGAGTAGGATGTCGCTTAGCAGCGGACACAGTTTTGGCCCGTCATATACACCTCGCGCTGCCACCCTTCGAGGAGCCACCGGCCACTCAAGACAAACAATATGCGCCCGCGCAATGAATCCAAATTCCCATAGGGGTTATTTACAACTCGACAGTCGCCGGCAGCCGATCAGCCTCCGCTGACAAATTTATGGCCCAGAAAAAACGCAACCTCTCGAACACGTGTTCGGACAGCTGCGAGAGAAGCTTCTGGAATTACACACACACAGAGGGCCCAGGAGAGAAAGAGAGATCTCCCTGGAAAATTCCGTAAACTGTGCATCCCGATTGGAGAACTTCAAAATTAAAATGCACTTAGTTTAGGCCTATGGGACGTCTCATGGGAAGGGGCAGCCCTGCAGGTTCGGAAACGTTTTGGGAGGGGGAAACGGAGGTAACTTGGACGCGAGATGTGCAGAGAAACATTCACTATAATACACTTTCGAATGACGTTTATTCAGACTCTCGAAAGACGCTAATTCTCTCTAATCTACGCCTTACCAGTCACTACTGAGAGAACATCATTCGCATAAAATTCCGGGAGGAAAACTTGGGAGCGGAGATGACTGATGGTCCCGCGAGGTACTTTCGCATAGTTGATTCTGCTTCGCCGCCTTAGTGCGCATTATCGGCCCATTTCAAGCCGCACTAAACCACCCGGCCAGCTACCGGTGCGTTCTCAACTGATTGCCGCACGATTGTGACGAGCTCCGTGTTCGCCACACCAGCCGTGCCGCGAGAGGAACACCAGTGGAGGTCGGTTGACCTGAGACGCCCGCCGTCTTCGAATGAGGACCGCCTCCGACCGCGTCTGCGGAGCCACCGCCCAGCCAGTGGAGTGATTATATCCGGTATTTAACCGGAGTCGAACTATCTCCCAAGTCGTTATGACGCGGGGCTCCCTCGCAGGACATTTTGGCGAGAGACTAAGAGTGGCCGCGCTCAGGCCTTTTGTATTATAGTTAAAGATGCATGAATTGTTATCAATAAGACATTAATGTTAGAGTTAAGAATTTTTTTCATTTACTGTTAAGATTATGAGCTCGTAACGTAAAGTTAGCAAGTACTCTGTGTCGCTCTCTTGTGACCTGTAACTTCCCCAGCTCATGTTGCCAGGAATAAATTCAATTTTGTTAGAAACGATTCGATGGACTGATTTAATACCTCCCTTCACTTCTATCCATTCGTTACAGGAACTGAACCTGGCGCCTGACATATCCCGATCGAGCGATCTCATTGCAATATGAACACATGATGAAACGTAAGAGCGTCGAATTCGCGCTCTCCCCGGTGTCTCATGCCTTTCCAGGTATTGCACTACGCATTTGGCTGTACCACAGTACAGCCACGGTTATGGGTTTACCGCATTTACTCTTTGGCCCTTCGATTTACCACGGGAAACATGCGAACGTTTGGTGACGCAACAAGCTGGACGACGCTGTCTATTGCTGCGCGGCAACGGAGGGTCTCAGGGTTATACCAATATTCTCTCTCCGTCTGACTCGCTGCAACGTACTTTTATGAATTTCGCTTGTTATTAAAAAGTACACAATTTCAGTCAATTATTAACGATATTCAATGCATTGTTTAAGGTATTTGGAGAATTTGTTTTAATTTTAAATTAGGTTTGTTGATTCAAAACGTACATTTGACGAATTCTTTGTGTAAAGGTGGCCGTTCTGGATGGAAGCCAGTGTACCCGCCGCTGGCCAGCAGTTTGCGACCGTTCTTGTGAATACGAAGTGTATCGAAGATCTTTCATTATTGCCAATTATTCCAAGGTAAAGAAGTTTTCAAAGTTAAATAATTTTATTTGCGTTAAACCTGTCGAAGTAATAGTGCTTGTTGCAATATGCTGGAGCCGAACTCAAGTGCCTAGTGGAAATGAAATCAGAACCACATGCGCGAGAGGTGTATTCTACCTTACACGGACACGACTTACATAATTATGTAAGTAATGTTTCAATATAGACTTAGTATTAATTAATTTGAATTGCTTACATTTTTATTATATATTCGTATTTTGAATTTTGGAAATTACATTTTCGTCATTCGATGGAGGCGCAACCTGCAGTCTGTTGGGGCACCAGCCACTACTGTTCCAAATAGGGATTCCAATGAAATCCCTTCAAGAAGTAGAAGTCCCAGCTTTCTGGCTTGAAGGACTGATAATTAGACGATTTCGCTCGCCACATCGAGCAGCATGAGGATTATCCCCAGAGAGTATATATCAGAGGATTATCCCTATCAGGAGTCGAACAAAATTGAGAAAACATAAGACCGCCCCGACGCACATTCCGCAACAAAATTGACTTTACGGAATGTGGAAGGACTCGACTTAGTTCTAAGGATATTGACAGAAAATATTCTCGTCATTAGGAGACGTCATTATACTCACTGAAACATTTATAAGAAAGGAAACCAACTTGGACGGATACCATGGCTTCCGTATCTTGAGAGGCGGGCCAAGTGGAGGCATAACTTACTAATAAAGCCACACCAAGCCTCGTGCAAGAAGGCCTTTGAAAGCCATAACATAATGTCTATCCACTTTAATAATGTAAATGTAGTTGTGGGTACTTCCAATCATAGTGCTTTGCACCTGGCGTAAATGATGCCGTAAGTGAAGCGCTCCAGAAAATTAGATTCCTTAAAACATCTCTCTCGTGCAAAACCGCGACAACTCCCATCAGAAAGCATCTTCCGGTGAACGCGCTCCTGCGTATACCACATACAACACCTTCCAAGACGGAATGTATCATTTTAAGGTGCAATAAATGCGGTCGTTCACATTATCAAATCAAAAGAGCCAATCTGATGACGAAGTTCGCGTGTTTTTCTTTATTCATGAACAATTTTACGTAATCCCACATACGTTTTTTCATGAAAAAATTGCAATGAAGGAAAACTAGAAATGAAAGACAAAAAAACAAAACAAGCACTGCATTTTGTTTTTGAGAAATATAAATATTATTTGTTTAATTTATTCGTTATTATTTGAAGTTTAATTTCGTCTCGTCATTTTGACGGGTTAGTGGATAGTATCCCTAACATTACTATTCAATTTCGGCAGTTGCTGGGAGGTGCCAACTCGCTTCGGAAACTGACAAGTCTACGAGACTGTCCGCCGGCGATTGTTCATGAAAGCGGCGTTGCCCAACGTGATGGCAACAGTGATTGCAGGTCGGGGAAAGTCGCCTGCTCACCTGTTTGCTGCTGCTGTTACCGCTTCTTCCCTCCCGTGCTGTCGCTTTCTCTTCGCGCTGTCCATCAGCTGTCCATGGCGTAAGGAAGAATTTCAGGTGGTGTTGCGAGCCAGTTGTGAGCGGTTGTGAGCCCTGAAGCCCCCAGAAGAGGGCGTGTGGGAGAGAGTTGTGCTCTCAAAGTGACAGGCATTCCTGAGTGAATTTTGTTTTGTGGGAGTGACGTTTGTCTATAGAAAAATTGAAAAATGGCATCCTCGCGAAGTCTTTTTGTAATAGTAAGTTTCGTTACATGTTTATGAGCGATTTTTTAAAAGAATAATTTAATATCAATCTTAGACTTATTCTCTTGCATGGAGTTTTAATTTTGTATAATAATGAGAAATGTGTGCGAAAATCGGCGGAGTCGACGACAAAGTTCGGCGCTTGTACGAATCCCCGCTTATTTTTTTTTTTTTTTTCAGTGTATTTTAGTGATTCTAATGATCATAAGCTGCCAAATTGTTGAAGCTACTCTCACCCCCAAAGCTCCAAATTTTCAATATTTTGAAAGGTAACCTTTTATTATTTTCTTCTTGATTAATACATTTTGTTCATTGTTACTTTAACTGAATTTGTGATTGTCCCACAGGCCAAAGTACAGATATCCTTATTATGATGAAAATGGGAAAGGGAAACTTTTGTATGGGTATGGAGGCTCAGATCTTTACCAGTATAAAGCGTACTCTCCTCTAGAAGGTGTTTATTAAAATCTTGTAAGTGAAGAAAAGCAGCATAGATTTCTTATAATAATTTTTTTTATAAAATATGTCTTGAATTTTAATGAAATAACTATGTACATTGTCTGTTTAAATAGTCAGTGATTTGAAAGACTGCATAGTATTTTAAAATAATTTTCAAGAGAATGAAATTATCTCTTTCAGTTTCAACATAATTATTTTTAACAAGATTTCTTTTTCTGTAATGAAGCTAGGGTATTCATTAATTTGAAAGATGAGATGTAGTTTTTCTCACAAATTGACAATATGTGAAAAGATACTGCTGTTATGTGCTAAAAGCATGGCATACTTTAATTATTTAATGAAAATTTTAAAACCTTACCTTTAAATAGTAGTTTAGTGATTCATTGCTCTCTTAATTTGTCTTTGTGACAAAAATATTTGATTTGAAAGATTTGGTTAATCCCTTTATAATGATATTTTTAAATGCCTGTTGTAATGATTATAGGTGACTAATAATTGATAAATATATTACATTTTATTAATGTGTTGTTCATATGTGTGTTCCCACTTTTTCCTTTAATACTTCTGTAGTTGCCAGTGGCATTGGAATTACTGTAGACAGATGAATCCTTCCATCTTTCTCACTGGTGCCCTTAGTAAAGCATTAAAAATTAGTGTGGAACATAAGATAATATGAAATATCAAGAGAATCAAAATATCTTACTGTATTGTTTTTAGATTTGGTGATATTGTTCATCATGCCATTGCTTAGCATTTGCAATAAACGCTCGCCGTGTACCCCAAATTTGCTTTCAAATTCTTGCCTGTACTTCATTCCATCATCAGGAAAGAATTTAATTCGTAAAACCTCAGGAACAGGGCTTATAAATTTCCATGGAATAAATGAGAGCTGAGGGGCTCCAATACACACTGGCATGCCAATGGTTGCTATTGCTCCTAGCAGTAAAAGCTAAATTGATAAATACCATTTGTTACATTGTGGAAATGAGGTACAATTTTTAAAGTAACTTTTAATGAATTCAATTAATCTAATACTTACCGATTTGATGAGTTTAACTCTTACCGAAGATGCAATGTACATGTTCATGCCAAATGTATTTTTACTGTGGTAGCTGTAAGTAGTGTTTCTTCTTGTGTCAGGAAACAGTGAATGCCAATTCTTAAGATTTTACTTTTCTCTCCTATCAAAATGAGGCCAGTAGGCCAGAGTAAAAAGTGCAATGAAAGTTGTACTACTTCAATGCTGAATATGATAAATGGAAGAAGAGTAAGAAGGTAATAAAATTATTAAAAATAAAAATTTTAATGTTTTAAGTAAAGAAAGCATTATGTAAGGTACGGAAGGTAAATGTTTAAAAAAATTATGGTAATAAGAGATAGTCTACCAGGAGGAGTGTTTAAGTTGGTTCATCAGTCAGTGTGCTGAAAGATTGCCTTTATACGTCGTCCCAAAACGTACATGTTCTTAAATTATTTTATAAAAATATTCTAAAATTATTTCAAGCATATACCGGTTGTTTTATTAAAGCAGATAATGCTAGATTGGTAAACAAAAAGTATATTTGAATGGTTTATGTTAAATGTAGCAACTTGAATGTAGTAATACCAAAGAAATTTAGGTTAGTTTATGGCAGATACCGGATTAAATAAAGACATGGTCTGAGGAAAGCAATTAAGAGAAGAAACTTTGTAAAGAAGCTTTTAAATAAGTTTACTATTCAAAATGAAAGATGAAAAGGGAGTGAAAATTAAAATTGAAACAGATGAAGGATAGAGCTGTAATAGAAAAACTAATTTATGGTTTCCAAAACTGGATGGCAGTTTGTAGACTATTACTTCACTGTTAATCAGTAATGCATTAGTTTTACACAGAAATTTGTTTTTCAGAAAATAGGTAGGTAAGAGAAATTATTCTTAAGAGAAATGCCCTGGAACCTTGTTTTATGAAAGTTTTCAGCAAGGAAAATGGAAATATTTGGGACAAAGGAAGAAAACATAATTGATGTTGCTGAGATTGACGTGCTATATTTTAAAGATTGAAAAACTGGGGAAATGATGAGAATAATGATCTTACAGGTTTGTTTTGAAATATCTTACGTAGAGAACTTGTTCAGGAATTGTGATATTTATTAATTTAAGTTTACTGAAAAGCTTTTTTAATTTTCCTGAACATAAATGGTTTGAAATTTTATGTAATTAAAATGTGAAAGAAATTGTTTAGTAGTGTAAAAGATAGTTTAAAATAAAAGTATGTATGGTAATTAAGTTTGGCCAAACAGTGATGTTTTGTTCATTTATTTGTGTACATGTCAACATTATAATATTTTAAAAACTGTTTTTGAAAATATTCGGGAAATTAAAAATGTATCGTTTACAGTAATTTGATATTGATCGTCTTTTCCTCATGCGAATTTGTACCAAATTTTACATTGTATCTCCATTTAGGTGGATGAATTTCATATCTCGCTTTATGAAACTGATATGGAGTTGTGCAATGTGACTAAATCAATATAATAATTATACTATGAGACTCATTAACCCCCATAAACCCTTAATCACGTTTTCCTGTATATTGTATTAATAATAAAATATATATAGCATTCTGCTGACAAACACTCCAGTAATAATATTCATGTCTTCCGGGGTAATGGGCCGTGGTCCAATTGGCTTTGAGTTGCCAAACGTTTCGCCCATGACTGCAGTGGGCATCTTCAGTCCGGAAGACATGAAGAATATTGACTCCGGCCGTGAAAGCCTACAATGCTGTTTTCTCCAGTAATATGTTACAGTTTATTAAAGATAGTCATGTAGGAAAAAGTATTCATACATCTCAACATTTAAATATTACAGATATGGTATAAGGAATGCTGTATATTTAAAATGCAAACAATTAGAAGAGAGTGGTTTTCAATCCTACCGTGGTGCCCACTCTAGCGGTTGGTTATATGGCCCCGGACAAAAAGACAAATTGACATCCCTAATTAAAAATATATTAGTATATATTCTCTTAAGGTATAAATATTTTTTCAATAAAATTAAAATCATTTAAAATAAATTTTAATAGCAGCATGTATTTTCAATGCAACATGTAGCAAAACACAAACTACAATTGAGTAGTACAAAACAGCAGGGGAGTTAGCTGGACCAACTTGCCCATGCACCAATGTATTGAGGCACCAAATTGTTTTTTATTTAAAAGAAATAAAAATGTATTTATCTCTAATCCAAATATAGCTCTAAAAGCAACAATATTTGTGGCTCTTTTTCACAGAAAATTTTTGAGTTTTCGAAAAACTTCATTGGAAGTCATTTGAAGAACTTTAACTCACAAATGCAATAATTTTTTATATATATTTTATTTTTTAAGTGCTATTTAAACTAAGCATTATAGCACAATCAATGTCATTATTTTGAAAATAAAACTAGGTAACATCAACTAAGCTGAAATCTCAATTTTTTTCTAACTTTCAGTTTGGCAAATCTTTTAACACCATCATCAAATTTATTTTATCAGCAGTTTTATGCTCAATTGCCAAAAAGGTGAAATCATTAAAAACCATTTTGTGTTTTGATGGAATCAGATGTTCTTAATTAATTTTAACTCAGAGAAACTCCTTTTGCAATTTGCTACAGTTCTTGGTTTTGCAAATCCTGCTGACATTTCCTATGGTAATTCTTTTTCATTTTATTTATTTATGTCATAAACAGTTAAAAGCTGAGTGTGACGTGCTATGGAAAGATGTCAATTTGAAGTTACATTTATGTCCAGAAGCAAAACAAGGAGCTATCTCAGCATTTGATCGAGGATCAGGGAAACTGGAAGAAAACCTGATTGAGATGGGGGTCCAGAAGGCCCAGAAGCTGAAGTACAATACTTGTTACAGGTTCTTTACAATTATGCAATCCAAATGGTATAAAATACATTAAATGTCATTGTCAAAATTAATATTACTTTCCTTTTGGATGCTTGGTATAGTCTCTAATTGTATAGAAACTGTTGTGCAGCAGAAAAGATTTTACTTGGGACTTATCGAATTTAATCGTTTAATTTCATCTGACAAGGTGGTGTAAAATAATGTACATGTATTATATGTGAATTTTGCGTAGTGAGCTGTTGATACTGTCACCAGATGAATATGATTACTACGTCAAATGTTGTAGTTATAGACAACGGCGTTTGCTGAAAATATATTCCCGCTCTTAAGTCATTTTTGACAAAAAACACTGATTCATATATGAAGAGACAAAGTAATGGTAAAATACCTAGATGAATAAAAAGAGGCTTACAAGAATCACGTGGGTGGGATTTACTTATTATTCGTACAATTCGTTTTTGTAATCTAAAAGTCTGGGAACTAAAAGATGTATTTCCCCAGAATATTATGCCATATCTCAGGCGGGAATGAATACAACGAGCAGGGTGTAAGCTAACTGAATTCGAAAGAATTCTGAAAGCGTAACATAAAGAACTTAATTTAGTGTTCAATTCATTTAAATTGACGTCCCATTTAAGGTCTGACTGAAAATTTAGTGTTCAATTCATTTAAATTGACGTCCCATTTAAGGTCTGACTGAATTGAAAGACCTAAAAATTTTGTTACCTTAACATCAGTCAATGGCACACCGTTCATTTTTAGTAAAGTGCAGAGCTGTTTATTTGAAATGGAAAACTTCATTGAAACAATTTTATTTTCATTTCCTACTCCTACGGAACCAATTTGAAATATCTGCCATTGTACTATGGGCCGGTTTCACCAAAGAGTAAGAGTTTACTCTGAAGTAAATCATGTTTACTCGAGAGTAACTTATTGGAGCGTTTCACCAACACTTTACTCGAGTGTAAATCGCTTACACGAGAATAAATTCGAGAGTAACTTTACACCGCGAAAATCCGTCGGGTAAAGTACGGAGTAAATTCAGTTTTCAACGTGCATGTACAGTGGTGTTACGGTTCGACGAATTACGAATGATAGTATTTGTAGACGATTCCAGCAATAATTCGGAACATTATCCACTAGTGCGAAGACAAGGGTGCGACAAAGAATGGATTGGTTTTAATTATGACGATCGAGATTTTGTCATAAGGTTATGTTTGGCCAAATCAGCTGTTTAACTTCATCAGATACATTGTAAACTGTAGAGAACTTCTAAAGTTATTTTTCTC
>BOPP01000159.1:3268-18871 GCA_017312745.1 Gryllus bimaculatus | reverse complement strand
CCCCCGTGATCGGCGCCTATTGAATCTCGAATGACTTAAAATTGGCGGCATTAAGGTACTCGCACGCCGTATTGCTCTTGTTTTCAAACTTCTTTTGTCAGTGGTCGTATTTCAGAACCCAGTTGTAGATGCCAGCACCAAGTCACGTGAATTAACTATGGTAGTCATCTGAAATTGTATTTCATAACTTTCTGCTAGTTCCTGCCTCTCCTATTTAACGAAGTATTTTAGTACCCGTAAGTTATTTTTAGACATAATTTTGATTAGTGTGTGTTTTGGAATTTGTATGAATTTTATCATCAACACAATAATTGAATTTAAGAAAACCAGATTCATAGAGTTACACACCCACCAGCTGATCTCTTCTGAAGTTACTTTTTTTTTTGCTAATTTTCCCCACTATTTTATGATATATGTGGATTTTAAAAATATTGATTGATTGTAATCATGAATTTTTGTCTGGTTTTTAATTTTTAAGAGTTTGCAACTTCTTACAAAATGAGTGAATTTTGGCTGATATCTGCCCCTGGAGAAAAAACTTGTCAGCAGACATGGGATACTCTTAATAATGTTACAAGCAAGCAGAATAATTTGTCTATTAATTACAAATTTCACATTCCAGATTTAAAGGTATTGTTTGTCTTGAGAATGTTTTGCAATTGTGCATATAGTTGTCAGCTGAAAATTTCATTCAATGACATTTAAAAAAATGTGTGTTTAGGTTGGAACTCTGGATCAACTTGTGGGATTATCTGATGATTTAGGGAAGCTTGATGGATTTGTGGAACAAGTGACTCGAAAAGTGGCCCAATATTTGGGAGAAGTTTTGGAAGATCAGAGAGACAAACTTCAAGAGAATCTTCTGGCAAATAACTGTGTGTTAAAAATACAAACCTTGTTTTTCAAGTAATTTTGTTAATGGAGACGTAATATAATTTTTTTCTTCCAGGTGGATTATCTGAATATGTTATTCGGTTCCAATGGGACTTAGCTAAGTATCCTGTAAAACAGTCTCTGAGAAATATTGCAGATATTATCAGTAAGCAAGTGGGGCAAATAGATGCAGACCTCAAAACAAAGAGTGCAGCTTACAATAATCTGAAGGGGAACTTGCAGAGTTTGGAGAAACGACAAACGTAAGCTCTAGTTGAAGTTAAAGCAGATTGTTCAGTACTCCTGGGGTGGAGGTGTGTAGAGAGAGAGAGAGAGAGGTTTAAAAGGTGAGAGGAGTTGAAGGGAGCAGGTGTCTCTTGCAGTCTTTGCTGCAAAAACTGTCCTTAGTATTCAAATGGAAATTAATAAAATGTACCTATTCTGAGCAGGGATTTATGAGACACCTCATATAAACTGGCTCACAGTTCTGTACTTTACAAGGAATACCTATATAATGGTGTAACATATATTTTATTTTCACATACAATTTCCTTTTCATTTTTATGCCAATTTACTTTTATGGATGATCGCTAAACATATACAAGTTGAGGAAGTGGCTCAGGGGTTCAGTTGTTGTGTTTGACATAATGTTCTTAAGTCTGTGCAGTGCGCAAGTACCAACAAATTTTATGCAAAAACACATTCAGGGCACCTTGACTTGTAAGTCCATCCTGATACAAAATTGAATGCTGTGGGTTTCATGTGACCCCTCTTATCTGAATGATTCAAGGTTCTTGAAAGCAACATAAATAATAACCTCAGTAGTTATGCTGACTCAAGTAGCTACCACACCATTCTAGTAGCTTCCATGGTAATTGTGCAATCACATGGATTGACATTTTTTCAAGGTGAGGGTAAGTGATATGGTCCAAAGTGCTTTATAAACAAGGGCTGTGTGCTTTGTTGTTGGGAGAGATAGTTTAATGAAGTTACCGATCACAAAACATTGAAATTATTTCATTAGTTTCATTTTTATATTTTATTTAGATGACTCTTGCTGTGCTTATTAAGAATATGTTAGTGTTTGTATATGTCTGTAAAATATGGAATCATCTCTTTTTGCTGAGTTCAGCCCCATTCGCTTGATAAACTTTGGTGAAATGCTGAAACAGCCCTTGTTTAGATTCGTCCCATTTTTTGTTATTTGGTCCCACAGCTTAAAATATTAATTATGATCTTCGTTTTAAAACTTGAAAGAAGTATAGGCCTTCTATGGTCCCTTGTACCCTACGCTCATAAGTTTGGTGACTTTTTAATATATTTACATTTTAACGTTACCAAAAACATTTAAAAATAGATTTAATTTAAAATGCATTTTTATTTGCTATTTTATCTTCAAATGATCAAATTTCTAGATTTTCAAATGTATGGGTGATTTCATTTTTTGCATTCCCTAATTTAAAAGCAAATTTTTTGGAAGTATAACAGAACTTTTCTTTGTATGTTACATCCAAGCAAACTACCAGTTATATCTCAAGGACACTACTCCTGTAGACAAATGTTGCAATAAAAATTAAAGTAAAAGTGAATATCTAACTACTGTATTTGTGTCTTGTGGTTTTGCAGTACCTTCAGAGGAAAAATTAGTTGTTCTGGATTTGTGTGAAAAAGTATACTGCAAATTATGTACTATTATGATGTATGTTAACTCACTATTCCTGACCATTCAAGGCTTACCCTCAAAATGTCCAAACTTCATCACATCTGTGACCCTGGGTTTTCCTTTTGTCTTAGCGATGTAACCTGCTGGTTTATGCAACTTAAATTATACAGGTCTATTCCAATAAGCTCTGTTACTGTTTAGTAAATCTATTTCAGTAAATACTGTTTGCATTGCATCAGCTTTATTTCATTATATTTTCTGATTTTTTTTTTCTGTACTAGGGGCAGTTTAATGACTAGGAATTTGGCAGATCTGGTGAAAAAGGAACATTTTATATTGGATTCGGAGTACTTAACAACTCTTCTTGTCATTGTTCCCAGGTGAGTCAACAAATAGTCCTTCTAAGAAATGGTAATTAGTTTGTTTTGACATTCATTCAGTGTTTGTTTAAATTGACAATTAATCATTGAACCTGCAACTGTGTGTACAATGTTATTTAAAGAATTGTATGTATTAAATTGAATTAATGCAGAAATAAATGTATGACTTAAAGCATTAGTTTACTTCTCTTCATCTTCTTGGTTTCCTTCATTTTCAGTTTATAATTTGTGACTATGTGTATGTTGCCCCTCCCTTGCCTTTCCAATATTCAGTTGTATCTTGCATGACATTATTCTGATTATTTTATAAGGTTAGGGATTATTACTTGAGATTTTCTAAACTGAGGTAAATTAATTTTATAGAACTTCAACTGTTCTGAAAAATTTTGTGTATATATTTATCTCCAATTCAGAATGAAATTGTGTTTTACTGAGTATTTTTCTTCTAATGCTTAAAATATTCTTTGCTAACTGTTTAACTTGAAATTTAATCATTTCCTTCATTATTTCAGAAACAGTTTTAATGATTGGAATCAGGGTTATGAGAAACTGACTGATATGGTTGTTCCTCGATCGAGTCAGCTGGTTTTCCAAGACAATGAAAATGGGCTTTTCACTGTCACTCTTTTCAAGAAGGTAGTGGATGAATTTAAACTTCATGCCCGGGAGAAAAAGTATGTTCATTTCATTTCTAAATTATTTGATTTCTTTCTGCTAAATATAATCTATCTTTAAAATAGTTAGCCAGCATGTTGCATAGTGAAAACTGTTTTTGGCATGTTGAAAACTGTCATTCACGGTGCAGTCGACATTTTCTGAAACCGATCTAAGGAATGAGGTATTTCAAACCCTGCATTGGTGTCAGCTCTGAGCAGGGACAGATCCAGCTGATCATTTGGGGGTGTGGGATCGTTTTTTGTTAAATAATAAACATATTTGTTATTACATTGTGTATTATTTATGTACTGTAGATAGGATACTAATATTATTATTTAAATAATTACATCATTTGAACATAAATAAATATTTAAATCAATATTGCCAAATACAGGAAGGTAAATGAAAACTCTGGGCCTTATGTGGAGTAATTCCCCCTCCCCCTCCCTTCCCGATCCGCCAGTGGCTTTGAGATGAACATTCTGGGTGAAAAAAATACTTTCTTAATCATTTCAGGACTCTGAATATTAATTAGTAACATAAACTTCCTAGAGAAAAAAATCTGCAAGTTTTCTTTAAGGCTTGTTTTTGTACAAAATTCTACACTCTAGTACTCATTGCAAAAGAAAAGTATATGAATGACATTGTAAGGTTAAGTAATTTACAGAAAAAAATGTGTTATGTACAAAACAGAGCCTGGAAAATTTCTATTCTCACACTTGGAGAACTACGATAAAACATTGAATTCTTAAAAGTCAGATCACTATTAATTAATTGGATTGTTGGTGAAGTAGATACCTTTTTATTATGATAAATAAATAAAGATATTGTCAGGTATCAATATTTTAATTCAACTTATGATCATTTCGATCGCGTAGCGATCATCCTCAGAGTTTGCAGCTTCTGGGCAGAACTTTGTTTTCGGCCCAGAAGCTGCAAGCTCTGAGGATGATCGCTACGCGATCGAAATGATCATAAGTTGAATTAAAATATTGATACCTGACTATCTTTATTTATTTATTTATCACAGTCAGATCACTAGTCACCCAGCACTACCTTAAGAAATATTTGCATTAATGAATTCTAAACATCAATCTGCTGAAGTGTAGCAACTTTGGAAGTGTGAGGTACATGTTTATGATAAATGAAATTGTTTGGAAGTGAGTAGGATATAAGTAGTATAAAAGTTGGTATTAATGTTTTTAAATATTAATATAAATCTGGAAATAGTAATTGTTAATTAATATTTATTGGACATAATTATTCTTATTGTGTAATATGTAGACAGGATGTTAAGGAAGAACTAAATTGGTTTGATGCATGTAAAAGTGAATATTTCTGTTGAAATTGTTGAAAACTACTCTGAAATGCAGTATTGCTTAGTGCCAACATTATGATTTGACAAAATTTCTAAGTGCCTTCATTTTTCAAGAAACGAATACTGCTCTGAATGTTGAAAAATAAATAATTACTTTCAGTTGTTTGGATTAAGAAGTAACCATTTTTTAAGTTCTCTGAATTTGTTTGAGAGATACCTAATAGTAAGATGAAAATTTCAGGTTTAATGTTCGTGACTTTACTTACAATGAGGAAGAGTTGGCAGCTGGAAAGAACCAGATTACCAAACTTGCCACAGACAAAAAGAAACAATTTGTAAGTAAAAGCAAAATAATTAAATAAGATTATTTAAAAAGTAGAGATATGACTTGAAAAATATTACTCTCTTCTTCTGCACAGTTGTAAATGATGAAAGATATTTCACTGAGAAAAAGGATTTGATTCTGAAGTTTCACGATATTTTATGAATAAACTGATGCATTAGTTAATGATCTAGTTGAGGATCATAGGGTGGTGTCCTCCCCAGAAAATCAAACACAGGAAAATTGCTGAACATTTTAATCTCACCCTAAATGACTTGTTTAATTTGTGCATACCATGAATATAAGTTTTGAAGATCATAATTCCTTGCATCTTGTGAGCAAATAACACAGGTCAACAATGTTTTTTTGCCAGGAAAACTGCTAGATGTTTGGAACAGAGGTGTGTGCTGGTTTCAAATATGGTATCTGTTTCTTCTCATACAGTGTATTGGTTCAGTAAATATTGCTTTTATTATTCAGGTTACCATTTTCAGGAACTCTCGATGGCCTTTTCTTGAATGATATAACATGTGTGACATCATGGATACTCACAGTGAGCACAGACACGAGCTTTCATATAGCATATATTTATTTACAAGTAAAACACAACAAATATTTACAATGAATTTACACTTTACACCCTAGCTCTGATAGCCCTGCTATCTCCTGATCGCGGGAGCCATCCAACCCGATTGATGATCGGTTTCAGTTGTGGCACTCGCCACTCCTATATCTGAAGTGTGCACAAAGCCAATCTTCCGTGACTGGATGTCACACTAGGACTCAAAGTCCATACCGGTGTACAAACTGATGGTTTGCCTTGATCGCAGGAGCAATCTTACCCGATTGAGAATTGGCGCGAGTCGTGGCATTCAACCACTCCTCACCTCGGAGTACACACACAGCATTGCTCTCACGTGACCGCAGTCAGCAAAGGACACTAAGTCTGCCACAGGCTCATCAACATGTGACTTACCTTGCGAGCCCTGCTTACTGCTGCACTGTCGTCATGTACAACCGCATGAGATTGTTCCACTGTCTCCAGAACCCACCCAGTGGCTCTGTGCACTCCCTTATAAACTCGAGGCTCACGTGACCTACTACATCACGCAACCTCAGCAGCTCACTTCTTCTCACCATGAAGTTTGGGTCTCTGTTCCTTAATACCAGAGGACCCCAAAGCCTCGTGTCTCCCTTTGCCACGTGCTTGCTTTTAGGAAATGCCCTTATCTCCCTCCTGTGGTGAGGTAGTTTCCTGTTACTAATCCCTTACCATGCATCCCCAAATAGCTGCCATGAGGTTCGTTTGCTAGTACGTTACACATGAATCATGTCTATGCCTTTTGCAGAGAATAGATAAGACATTGCTATTTCTGCTGTATCGGTATGAAGGGTTTCGCAGTAAATAATGAAATAATGAATAGTGTGTCCAATTCTGCAGTCAGCAATAAGACTAGAGCCTCATGACGACCGGTTACGAGGGTGGCCTGTTCCCAATCCTCCAGGCAGTCTTATACACACAAACAATACAGTAAAATCTGTGTAAGCCAGAATTGATGGGGACAAAAAAAATTCAGTTTAGAGATGTTTCCATCTTATGGAGGATTGTCTATTTTATGACACATTTCCATCCTGAAACTAGTAAATTACATGGCTTTATTATAAATAGTAAAGTATTTGCCAAGGACGCGGCGTCACCCGGACAGACAATTAAATACTGACTCCGGCCACGAAAGCCTACGCTCTCACATGCATCTTCAATGTCATTCTTTACTGGCAACTTGTCCACATTAGTAACTGTTGATAAACCTATCCCCCTGAAGCATTTTTGGATGATTTGGGGCTTTTTGATTTTATCCACTGAATTGCTTCCAGAACTGTAAATGGTATTGACAATTCAGTTACCTTGGTTGAGTCTTCCATTTTTGCAATTAGGGATTGCATAAAATCATACGATAATGAGTCTTCGTGGAATAAATTATACCTTGGTCCATAGGTCTATAGGCTCTTGTATTGGAAGGAACCACTCCAATTTTTCCCTAGAAAGAATTAAGTGCGGATGGCACATAGCGTTGTCTAGAAATAACAATACTTTTTATTTCTCTAGTGACAGTCTGTTGTTGAAGGAAACAAACCATTCCTCCATCAAAGGCTGTCATCCATGCCTTTTTATTAGCAAGCCAGGTAACTGGTTTCTATAACTTCTTGGCTTCTGTGATTTTCTTGGACTAGAGGTCATTCCATATTTCCATCTACATTTCCACATAAAAACACTGTTAATCTCTGTTTAGAATACTTCTGCATTTTCTCCCCTTAAATTTAGAGTTTTATTTGGTAGTGCCCGAAAAAAAAAATCCCCATTGAATGTATCCTTTGGTTTATGGCCTTCAATTATATTGGCAGCTTTTATTTTCTACATCAGAGCACTTTCGACATTAACATTTTGGACTCTCCACACTATTCGATAGTGATTTTTAAAACTTACTCTTTGGAGGCGTTAAACAAAAAATTGCTTTTGTTCAGCAAGTTCATTCATTCAAGTTCTGCACTTGAATAATTCTCGAAGAGCTTTCACTGAGAACTTTTGAGTTTCCCTTGCTTCATTAAGTTTGATCTTTTCGTGCAAGGTTAGAATTTTAGGTATTTTTCCAGTCAATGTTAAACTTGTAAAACTTTACACCACCTCACTGCCTAGTGGCAGCAGTTGAACTGCTAGCTGACTCTTAAAGCACAATGCATCAAAGCCTGGAGTACTATGTCTCTTTGATACCCTTGCATGTCCTTGAGACAAAAAGCTCTGGCCAAAGGGTTATGATTTTCATTGTAGGGCAGGTCGCATGAACAGAATCTATGCTTGTACACCTTGCCACGCTCAGTCAGGAGGGAAGGAATTCCCTTATAGTCTACACCTTGAAAGACAAGCGATCCCAAGGTCAAATTCTGTGCTGACAGCTGAAGCTTCTCTTCTTCACTGTGCAGCTGCTTTGACTAAATCACATGTCTAAGGGAGAATTTAAAACAGTCTTGCAGATTCATTTTATTAAGAATATCTTGCATCTCTCTGACAATTGCATAAATTCGCAAGAATTCCATTTTATAATTTTTTTTCCCCTGAGGGATGTATAAGACTTTTCCGTTTCTGCGTTGGACAGGTTCTGTTTTATGCTGTGTAAGTATTGGACAGGTTCTGTTTTATGCTGGACAAATTTTCTGGCTAAGGAAGATTTATGGCTTGTACAATTTCCAGTTCAGAAAGATTTTACTGTATAATTTACCTATTGCTTACTATGCTAATGTATAACTGGTGCTCACTCTACTCATTTGAAAGAAATAAAAATACTGTACTAGAAACAATTTAGTGCAATCAATATCAGTGAGACATCTGTAGGGACTTAGAAGAGGGATTTAGTATGTTAATGGGTTTTGATCATTAATTATTGCTCACTGTACCAGTGGTATTCAGACATGACGGGAAGCCAAGAAGTTCTTTCAATCAAGAAGAAAATATCCAGCATATTCCATTGATTGCTGCACACAAGATGCTACTGTTACCATTGAACATTAATTAAGCTTGGCTTGGTTAAAATATTTGTAAAAATGCATGTCAAAACCAATTCAGGTGGTTTCCTGTTCATAAGTGAAAAGTTTTGGAATATATTTACTTTCTGCAAAACTTGAATATTGTTATCTTTGTGTGACTACAGATCAGGGAGCTATTGAAGGACCTGTATTTGAGAAGCGACTGGATATTGAAAAATGGGTATGGAAACGTTTTCAGTAGCTTTCACTCATTTTTCTTTGTAATAAAATGTCTTCTGATTACAAAGAAATTATGCAGCATCATTGCTATTTGCATGTCAACACATTGTACATCGCCTGTTGCTGAAACTTCATTTCCTGCCTTTACATTTAGACTTTTCCCATCCAACCTAGCTGATGTAAGTGACAAGTTATAGGAGAGGTTTGATCAGGACATGAAAGTTAAGGATTATTATTGGATGGTTTCCCATGATTACCAAGATATTCACAAAAGGAAATCAACAGCTGTACTTTTATAATTTGTGAATCTATTTCAATTCAACTTGTGTGTAACTTTACCACTTTCCTCAGTATTTATAAAAGAGAACTGTTAAGCTACAAGTGTGCATTTGTAGCCCCAGCAATTGTATAGAAGAGTCTTTCTGAAAGTGCATGTTATTTCTACAACTGATAGGCAAAAACTCAAATGACATTCAACTTGAACTGATCTACAAACACCTACTTTCATTTTTGGTGATTAGTTTTACTTTCAATTTGCTGACCTGTCTAATAAATGTTTTTAAAATGGACTGTTAGCAGATTTGCATGCTAGGCAATTTATGCACAAGGAAGAGTTAGGATACTGGGTGTAGAGTTTCAAAGGACAGAATTCATCCCCATTAATTAAGTTAAAGACATTAACCCCTTCATCTGATTTGGTAAATTAGTTTCATTTCCCCAAAATATTTAAAAAAATAATCTCTTTTCAAGAGCACAATTGTATTTTCTGTTATCTGTATAAAAGTTATCTCAAAATAAGGTTAAATCCTGTTGCTTTCAAATTGGTCATTTGCTACGTGCTAATGTTTTCCCCTGCCTCACACAAATGCTGTTCCTCCTAATTTACATCCCAGTGGTCAAAAGTGTGTATAAACAATGTGGATCATCAGTTTGTATGTTGTTTGGTTTTTGATTTCTTTGCGATTGTTTATATCGTGAGTGAGTGAATAAGAGGGTTTTCATTTATTGTTTCCAGGGACCCTTGGTACGGTGGCTGAAAGTAAACTTCAGTGAATGCTTTTGTGCTTGGATTCATGTGAAAGCTTTGAGGGTGTTTGTGGAATCAGTATTGAGGTAAACTAAGAATTTAATATATTAAAACATAAGCTATTTTGTTCTTATAAGGATGGCAAAGTTGCTTAGTAGTTCTAGGGCATTATAACAAAAGAGCAACTTTGGGTAACTCATTTTATTATAGATATGAGATAGATTGATTATTAATTCTCCAAGAAAATAGAGGAAAATGGTAGCCTTAATTTTACATTGACCTGCACTAAAATATATTACAAATAATATATAATATCAACATTCAAACTTTCTCAGCTCTACATCACACTTCACTACACTACCCTGAACTTTTGACTCATGTTAGTATTCTTATTTTCATTTATGACAATCATAGTGCAGATTTTGTACTCCATTGTTTATTATTTAAAGTTTATGGTGTACAATCAGCTTTAATAAACCATTAATGCTAATAATCTTGACATTCAGACCTAAAGTCATCTTTACACTTAAACAAGTTCCCTGTCCAAATAATCTACATTTCTATATTAATAAAATAATTTAAAAAATCATCAATGTGAAGCAGTGATGTTTTTACAATAATAACAGTGATAATGATTTGTTACATTTTTCAAGATACGATGGCACTAATTTTCATTGGGTATGTCAGGGTTTTGTCACCTGCTTTGAGTAAGTGAATAGGGCCGCATTGTTTCATGCTTTGAGAATATGAAAGAGAACTTCATTGCCCTGGAAAAATTAGGGAATGTGAATGCACCACTAGAAAAATTATTTTAATTACATTTTTTCTTGCTTAGCATATGAAACCTAGTAACCTTTGCGTGGTGCCACAGTGGTTTGGGAATTCTGGTTCCATTCCCTCAGGTCCATCTGGCCTCGTCAGATTATCAGAGTAGGAGTAAGGCCTGCAGATGGAAGGGAGTAATGCAGTGAAGGGTTTATCCTCTATAAATTTTGATTCCTACCGTATATGGACTTCACTGACGAATGCTTGTGAAATCTCTCACTGTGTTCACAACATATGTTATCATTTATTAATATCATGAATTTTTCCAGGGTCATGACAGTATACTAGTTAGAACTAATGTGCCAGAGGGACCCAGATTCGAACCCCAGTAGTACTGAGGGTTTTTAACTAGACATGTCCTATTCAGGGTGAGGTCCTCTTGTCCTCCTTTCCAAATGAGATATCATTTGGAACTGTCATTCTGTACTAAGATTATCAGTTAGAGATTATCACTGCTGTTATTCAGCTCCTCATTGCTTGATAGTTACAGGAATGTAGTTGCAATAAATTAGTCCTTTTGCTTCATCTTGAATAATTCATTGTGTTTGAATTATGATTGTAATACAGGCAAATTGGAAAAGATTTATTCTGAACAAACCTCAGCTGTGACTTGAATTATTCAAGGTTGGTTACATGAACAAAAAATAATAAAAATGACAGGACATACAATGCTTCCTCACTGAAGTCATATTTTCAAGGAAGCTTATTAATTAGGAAATATAGAATACACTTACACTTCAAAATATTAAATACTCTTACCTTTGTCCTGTATTAAATACTCTTACCCTTGTCCACATCAACATTAACATTTAGAACCGTGACAGTTCCAAATTCTGTAGTCAATAAAGTTCTGTTTAATTTAGGTTTTCAGAAATTTGTGTTTAGTAACAGAGTTTAAGTTAATACATTTTTAAAACTAAATCTAGTATGTTAAGTATATTGCAATCTTGTTATTCGAAGGCAACCCGCAAGATCACAGCTTGTTTGCATGATTTATTGTAATATCGTGATAAATTAAATGTATTTCATTATTAATTGTCATTAATTAGTTTATTTCATTCATCGAATAGTCTTAATAAATGCCACTCATAGTTCAGAAATTGTGAGATAAATTCCAAAACACTATTGTTTATCATACAATGTAGGCTTTCACGGCCGGTTTCCATATCAAAATCAGTTGTTTCCGGGCTTGAAGGCCGTGGTCCAATGGAGACTTGTCCATACGTTTCGCCTGCAACTGTGGCAGGCATCCTCAGTGGCGTTGCTGGCGGGGGCGAAGTGTCCTTGTTGGCAGCGCCGCGTTGACTGACTGAGTCAGTCAGTCAAGTGATTTTGACTATTGTTTATTTTTATAGATATGGCTTGCCAGTGAATTTCCAAGCAATGCTATTGCAACCTAATAAAAAACAAGCAAAGAAACTTCGTGATGTCTTAAATCAGTTGTATGGTCATTTGGATGGAGGATCAGTCCAAGGATCATCTGGTCCTCATGATGTGAGCATCATTATTCCTATTATTATCATTATAATTAAATAAAGGTATTATTTTAATTTTGGTAGTATATAATTTGCATCTTTTTTAGACAATGGACATTCCTGGACTTGGATTTGGACAGTCAGAATACTACCCATATGTCTATTATCATATTACGGTTGATATGGTTGAAGTAAAATCTCTGTAGAGGGATTAAACATCCATATTTTGAAAGAATATTACATAGTATTATGTATTGTAGAAATTATTGTTGGGGTGTGGTTTTGGCAATAGCAGAAACGTTTTTGTGATGGTGAAAATACAAATTAGTGTTTGAATGTTCTGGGCTGTCTAATAATTGAAATCTCCTTAGACAATGAATCACTTTCAGTATGCTAACGATGGCGTTGTTATGACTGTAGAAAGATATTCCAGCTGGCTGGCCTTGTACGTTTGTGATTCTTTTAATGTCTATATAAATGTATTTGAAATATAGATGTATTAGGATAATTGCTAAAAGTTTGTGAAGTAAAATAAATGAATAGTTGTGAAATATTATTTTTAAAATTGGGGATCTTGGTGTCACAGGGCTATGTATAATGTGCGAGTAGTTCTGCACATTATTGTACAGAAAATATAACTTTTAAGAATACATAATTTGCCTGCTGCTGTTATCAATTGTGAGATGTACATGTATTTATTAGAGATCATAACATAAGTCTTTATGTTTATTTTTCACACATATTTCATGTGTATTATTTGTATTATTTACTCATGCCACAGATTCTTAAAATAAGTTTCTTTGTTTTGAAAATCAAAAATTCGGTGTGCGTTGTTCATTGCTATGAATACCATCAATTGTCAAGTAAGAATAATTTTTACAAAAAAACTCTTGTCATTAAGTATAGATTTCAAATATACTTTAACCGTAAATACATGCTTCTAAAAATACTGTGTTTTCTTGAGAACTGTTAAAGATAACAATTCCAGTACCATCTGTTACTAATTGTATAAGTTTTGAAGAATGTGTACATAAATGTTTTTTTGAAACTGTTTCTGAATTGTAAAGATGTTGACATTCTCTGTACATACATTCCATGGAAAAATGTGTTTGTGTAAAGTGTATTAAATATGTTATTAAATTTAATTTGAGAACAAGTGTATTATTTTTATGTATTTTGTTTTAAATCATTTTTACTTTATTTTTATATTTTAATATAGGAATTCTGTTGAGAAGACTTCAGTATGAATATTTCTAAATACAGCTAAAAAGAGAAATAAATACTACACTAGATTTTATTTGAATTTCTTGTGCAGATTTGTGAATTTCCATTCCCCCAAAAATTGTGGATGGTGACATGTCTCCCCAATATTTTTCAAGTTTATCCAGTAGTTTAATTCTAATTTCATTTTGCGGTACCAAATCAATGATGCATTAACTAGTTTAAGGGCCGAATTCATAATTAATCCTTAAGGAGTGCTTTAGCAATAAGGAGGTCCTCAAAATGAGAGGTTATGCAAGTAGGCTTGTCTTTAATAGACATCTCTTGGGAGCAGAAATGAGGGGTCATTTAGGTGTCAGAAATTTTGCAATGTTGCATTCCTGTCTGCTGACCCAGTGACAAAGACTAGGAGCCATGCTCATGGGAACCCCTGCCCCTGCCTGCCACCCCACATCCACCTCCCGCCCATTCTTCCTCCTCTCCAGCCACAACCCTCTCACCCACTCCACATCTTTCACCAGCATCCAGTCCTCACTTACCCCCACCAGTTCCTTCTACTCCCACACCTCTTCTGCCCACTCCGCATCCTTCACCTGCCCCCAGTCGTCTTTTACCTACACCAGCTCCTTCTCAAACCCCTACACCTCTCCTGCCCACTCCACTTCTTCCAACCACCTCCTCACTTTTCTTTTCCTCTCCAGCTCCTCACCTACTTCCACACTTCCTACTCCCCGTCCCATCCATCCATCCATATATCTTCTGTTGCAACCGAAAACTCACTCCTGTGTATAACCTGTGGCATCAAACATTGGCAGGAAAGCAGACAATACACAAAAATAAAAACATTTTCACACTCTTCACTGAAAAGTAGTCACTGAAAAACAAACTCACTGATATAGAAATATTACTTGAGGAGAAACTCAACCACATTTCAATATTGCTTCACAGAACACTGATTGACTACAGAACAATTAGATAACATATATAGACCAGGTTTCTCTCTAGGGGGCTCATGTCGAAAATATTAACAACACACATTATGCATATGGTGGGACTTGCATCTTTATTGAAAATACTATTGGTTTTGTACCCTTCACCAGTCACACTCCTCTTGTGAAAGAGAAACACTTTGAAATATCCATCACTGACAACTACAATAAAAACATGGGTCTTATGTGCATATCACAGCCCTACTGGGAATTTGAAAATCTTTTTTAAAAATCCGGAAGTTATTCTAACAAAACTTCAAAAACGCAGACAGTATAAAATTATTCTTTGCGGTGACTTCAATATAGATTGCCTCACACAATCCAATAATGAAAATCTATTTAAAGACCTACTAAAATCATACAACTTACTAACACCCAGAGACCACACTTCCCAGATTCTAACCACTTCAAACAGAAACAAAAGTCGCAGAACAGACAACTTACAAAGAAATCCGTAACTATTCCAAAGAAAACATTATAAAATTTCAAAACTTACTCAGATTCGAAAACTGCAAGCTGCAACAAAAGTATATAAGGCTACTGATACAAATGATAAGTTTAATTCATTCACAAATAAATACTCTCAACACACTCTAAACAATAAAACACACCAAACAAACACTAATGTTACCCAAATTGTAAATTCCATATTTTTATATGAAACCACCGTCTCTGAAATTTTTAAAATCATTGGACACATGGAGAATAAATTCTCAGCTGGCCTGGTCAACATCCCAGATTTTCTTATTAAACAGTGCTCTATGTTTAGTGCAACAACTCTCTCACATCTGCAATTACTCTCTAAAATCAGGCCTATTTCCAGATATATTCAAAATGGCAAAAAATTACACCAATGTTTAAAAAGAGCAATAGTTATGATCCAATGAACTACTGACCTATCTCCCTGTTATCAGGATTTTCAAAAATTCTGGAAAGGCTTTTCAATAATAGATTCAGTTTCTCAATGCAAATAAAGTTCTTTCAAATGCACATCATGGCTTTAGGAGTAATAGATCCGTAGACAGGCATCTTCTCCTTTTTAAATGACATACTTGTTGCACTAAATCAGAAGGAAATTTCCATTGGCCTTTTCT